>JAKSZT010017719.1:1987683-2037270 GCA_026826555.1 Tolypeutes matacus | reverse complement strand
TCTTCTCTTCTCTTCTCTTCTCTTCTCTTCTCTTCTCTTCTCTTCTCTTCTCACATATTCATTCGGTATCTATTGGGCACCTTCTTTGTGCCAGGCACTGTGCCAGATGCTGAGAATAACGAGGTGGGAGACCATCTGTGACTATGATACGGCTTCCTGTCTGGTCCAGCCCAGCTTCTCCGGAAGCGTCCATGAAGAACTGGCTGCTTGGGCACACTCAGGGCACCTCCACTGTGTGTGTATGTTAGCACCGGCTCTGAGGAGGAGGTATCCTGGGGAGCAGAGAACTTGGCCTTCATCTCTGAAGCATGAACAGCTGCTGTTTACAAGCAAGCCTTCAGTGTGCCAGGCACACGGTCGCCCTTAATCCTCTGAATAGCCAGTCTCCTCTTGATGTGTGCACTAAGGTTTAGAGTGGTTAGGAAACTTGCCAAAAGGTTACACAGCCAATATTATGGCAGGTCTAAGATTTGAACCCAGACTGTCCTGATCCAAATAAATATCCTAATGACTAATGTGACCTAGCACTTACTATATCCTAGACACCATTCTAAGTGCTTTACATGTATTTTACATTTAACTCTCACAACAACCCTAAGAAGAAGATACTGTTACTGCCTCCATTTTCTAGATTGGAAAACTGAGGCATAGAGAGGTTATGATTTGCCCAGTGTCATGCAGGTCATAAGTAGTGAATCTGGGATTTGAACCTGGGCCCACGAACCAGAGTCTGCTCTTAATCATTCTGTCTGTCCTAATTGACTTGGCAGCAAGAAAGAACCTAAAGGTCATGGCAGAGAGGAGGATGCTGTTGTAAGATCTTTTGCTCAAGCAGGTGGAGTTTGAAATTCAGTTGGAAGAAAAAGAAATGAGAGATTTTTCACACTGTTCACAATGAAGATAAAATTGGAATGAATTTAAGGGTCCAGCAAGAGGGGAATAACTAGTTAAGCAATTTGAGAATCCCCACTAGGTGAAATGATGCAGCTATTTACAAGGATCATGATGAAGAGGATGTGAAACTTGAGAATAGTTTACTCTGCAGATTGAGTGCACATCAGCTACTTGAAGGGAGAAGCACTTTGCCTGCTTGTCACATTGAATCTGCTCCATAAAATGGTGAGGTAATAAACATCACCAACATAATAGCTAGTTACTTGATTGATTACCAGGTGCCAGGTATTGTTGAAGCACTTTAGGTACCACTGTCCTTTTACAGTATGGAAACTGAGGCTCAGAGAGGTGAAGCCACTTGTCCACAGAACTCACATAGCTGGCTCATGGTGAAGCCAGGACTTGAATGCAGCTAGTTCCAGGACACCTGGGTATTGTTGGGCAGGTTGTCCACTATATAACTGTATAGGGCAGCAGTCACACTGTAGTCTAAGGGAAAGGAGCCCCTGCAGTTCTGCAGTGCACAGCCTGTGCAGCTATACATGGTTACCCTGGGTATATCTGATCTTCATCACCAGACTTTTAATTAGTGCCCTGTTCCCCCCACAAAAAAAGAAAATTTTATGCACACCATACATGGAGTCTTGTGAGAAGCTGGATACATGTGGACATGGGTCAAAAAAATTTTTGTGAGTACACAAAAAATTAAACAGATAGGCTGATATGGTGAGATTTAGGAGTGATTTTTCTCTTTTCATGTGTCCTTCAGTGTTGGTCTCTGTTGTTGTTCCCCTTTCTTAAAAAGAAGGAGAAGAAAGAGAAGGAGAATTGGGGATATCTAGGGCAGCTATGTCCATTAGAACTTTCTGCAATGATGGAAATATTCCAAATCTAAGTTGTCTGATATGGCAGCCTCTAGCCACATGTGGCTATTGAGTCTTTCGAAATATGCCTATTGTGACTAAGGAACTGAACTTTTATTTTATGAATCTAAATTTGAATTTACATTCTACATGTACTTAGTAGCTGCCATATTGGACAGTGCAGATGTAGGGAGAGGACCTACATCTTTCCTTCTGAGTCATATCAACCCCAGTTTGCTGCACGGAAGCCTGTAGTCCCCACACTTGCAGGTGAGGACACCTGTGCTAGATTCCCAGCTGGCCCCCGGATACCCCAGGGACAGGATGGAACATCCCTTCTTAACAAGCGGCCCAGGTAGTTCTGAAGCAAATTGTCAGTGGAGGCCCCCTTGAGAAACCTGGAAGACATGGTCCCAGCCCCTCCACTGGAGCCTCCAGGTTGGTGAGGGAGGCCGGGCCAGGTTCCAGAGTCACAGCTGAAGGCACTGGAGAAGCTGCCTTCAAATGTTAACCAGGTGGTCCTGGGGAAGAAAGTCCTCGTGTGCACAAACCCAGGACCACCGGGGAGGACCCATAGGGATGGATTCTGGCTCAGCCAGAGCCAGGGTTGACTATTGTGCAAGGATGTGACAGGGAACACATTCGAGATGTTGAAGATGGCTCCATGCTCGAGCTCTGAGCATGCACCCAGCAGCCAGCCGGGCACCCCATAAGTCTGGGACTCTGGGACCCAGAACAGGTCCCCACCCCTCTGACACACAGCAGGGGATTTCAGCTTTAAGGGCACCAATGCCCATGAGCCTGGTGGGTGGGTGCAGGCAGAGCACTCAGGTGCTCAGATGGAGAGGGTGGGAAAGGATGCTGCCTCTGGAGACAGAAAGACTGAACTTCAGTTCCTGCTTGATCGCTGTCTGGCTGTGTGACCTGGGTCTGCTACTTTACCTCTCTGAACTTCACTGTCCCCAAGTCTGAATAAGGCTTAATAACAGTGCCTTCCGCATTTTAGGAGGCAGAGCTTTTTAACCCCGGCCCGGCACGTAATAAAAGCTTTGTATATGGGAGCCAAAAAATACGGGTGGGGGGAGAAGTCCTTCTCTCCTCCCCACAGGCCCCAAGCTCTGGTGAGGAGAGCGGCAGAAACACTCAACACAGCTCTTGGAGCTTCGCCGAGCTGAGCCTCAAACTCACATTTTCCAGCATGCCCAGAACTCACAAATGGGTCATTAAAACCCTCCAGCAATGCTTTAAAGGTCAGCCTCTCTGGGAGGCTGCCCCATAGCCAGGGTCATGGGAGGTCCCACCAGCCCTGGGTCTGGGGCCAATGGGCACTGCCTTTGTCCACGCTGCTGTCCCTGGAGGGCTGGCTCTGGGACCCCAGGTGGGGTGGGAGCAAAGGGGGCAGGTTTTTCTGGGGCAAAAATAACCTGGCTTTCCACTGAGCTGACATTTCAGGGTGGGGTCTGTGGACAGGATTCAGACAGTTTACCAACCACTCCCCTTCCAAAGGTACACGCTAACCTTGTGTGCACCTATGTTTTTCTGGGAAGGGGTCTGTAGCACGCCTCAGATTCCTCAAAGGGCTCAGGATTGAAACAGGGGAAGGACCAGTGAGACAGGCCTAGGCTTTATTCCAGGAAAATGCTAGTGGAGGCCATAATCATCCCTTCAGCCCTCCTGTGCTTAGCACGTTCTTAGCTCCTCACTGAGCTACCCTAGGAGGGAGGACTAGAGATTGTTCTCATGTCCAGAGTGCAGACGGTGAAATCGAGGACCCGAGAGGTCTTACATCTTGACTAAGGAACACGGGGATGTTTTTCTTTCTCAGATGCTCAGGAGAGGCAGCCATCTGCTGTCTGCATGGGTTGCTGATTGACAGGCTGCTGTGCCCAATTCCTGGGTCAAGGATCTCCCCTGAGTCCTCCCAGGGAGCTCAGGAACAGAGATGGGGGCAGCAAGGAGGAAAGTGTGTGTCCCCAGGCATGGGACTTGGTGGACAGAACCGGGGCTCCCACTGCCTTGCTGTGAGTTCTTGAGCAAGTCACTGCCCCTCTCGAAGCCTTAGTTTCTCCATCTGCAAAAGGAGGGCCTTTGACAGGTCATTTTCAAGGTCCTGTCAGGCTCCAAGAGTCCTTGAAAGACAAGAATAACTGGCTGGAGACCCCGGAGCTGTGTGCCGATTTGTTTTAAAACCAAGTTACAGGAAACCGGAACCGTCTCTGCAACAGCTTCCAGAGCTCGCCTGACTCCCCAGCAGGTGCTGGCCACAGGCTTTGAGAGGCCCAGGAGCTCTTAAATGGGAAAGAAAAAATGCAGTGGGCCCGTGGCAGCCAATTTCACCATGGTCTGGAAATGGTTAATGAGGGCAGCTTTCCTCCAGATAGCAGCCCCTTGGTAAAATGTAGGTCTTACAATAAACTTGGCATTTGGCCATCAGCCTTAGATTAAGACCAGAAGGGCCTGACACTAACTCCTTCTTAGACCGAATTTTGAGCTGGGGCTGCTCCTCTTCCTCCTTGCTGAGTATCCACCTCCCAATGACCCCTGTGCTCCCATGCCAGCCAGGTGGCCCCACTCTCTGGAGCTTGGTTTGGGGGTCTCAGGAGCAAAGGAGACTGGCTGACCAAAAATTCAATGAGAGGAGGCTGGAAATTGGAACCCCTGGCTCCGGGAGGGCTGAGGAAGCAGCTCCAGGATGCAGAAGGCTGGGATACCAGGGGGTGGTTCTGACTAGTGCCAAGCTGGGGAGCCCAGAATCTTTGGGGCGGTCCGCTGTAGCTGGCTTCTTACCTCTTGACCCTGTACTGTGCCTGAAAAATAGGAAACAAGTGTTCTCTGCCCAGCAGCTTCTTCCCTACTTGCCCCTTGGGCCTGTTGACCCCATTTCTCAAGGCTTTTGGACCCGGGAAGAAGTTTGGGCCTCTCCCATCCTCGCCCGCAGTCGTACTGCGTGAGTCCACTGCTGCAGCCCCCCAAGTGGAGACGCCTGGTCCTGAGAAGCAGGCCTCTTGGTGCTCTCTTACTGAGGATTTTCCCAAAGTCTCCAGTCCAAAACGGCTTTGGGGCTTCCCCAGTGGAGCTGAGCCCTTGTCTAGACCTGCACAGATCTTGTCCCCTGCTGTCTGTCACTCCCTTCCCGGGGTTGCCACAAGCACAGGCGGTTCAGAGGATCTCATTGTTTGCCATTCTCTGCCAATCCCAAAGTGTCTTTCTGGTTTCCCCTCTTTTTTTCCCCTGTATTTGAAAAAATAACAGCTTTATTGAGAAATAATTCATATACTGTACAATTCACGGTTTTGTTTTGTTTTTTTCTTTTTTTTAAGGAGGTACCGGGGATTGAACTGGGGAACTCATACATGGGAAGCAGGCACTCAACCACTGAGCTATACCCGCTCCCCGATTCACCCATTTAAAGTGTACAATCCATTGGTTTTTAGTATATTTAGAATTGTGTAACCATGATCACAGTCCATTTCAGAACATTTTTATCACCCCTGCCCCCCTTAGCCTACAGCCTTCAATCCCCCCCACCACTACCACCACCCCCAGCTCTGGGCAGCCACTGATCTACTTGCTGTCTCTGTGGATTTACCTGTGCTGGGCCTTTCATATAAATGGAATCATGCAATATGTGGCCTTTTGTGACTTGCTTCTTTCACTTACCATGTTTTTAATGTTCATTTCATGTTGTAGGAAATATCAGTACTTATTTTCTTTTTATTGTCAAATAATATTCCATTGTATGGATATACCACCTTTTGTTTATCCATTCATTAGTTGATGGACATTTGGGTTGTTTCCCCTTTTGGCTGATGAGTAATGCTGTGTGAATATTTGTGTACAAGTTTTCATTTATCTTGAGTAAAATTGCTGGGTCATGTGGTAATTCTATGCTTAGCACTTTGAGGAACCACTGGACTCTTCCAAAGCGGCTAAACCATCTGACTTTCCCACCATTTAGTGTAGGAGGGTTCCAATTTTTCCACATCCTTGCCAACACTTGTTATTTTCTGTCTTTTTGTAGTAGCCATACTACTGGGTGTGAAATAATATCTCATTTTGGTTTTGACTTTCATTTCCCTGATGGCTAATGATGTTGAGCATCTTTTCATGTCCTTATTAGTCATTTGTGTATTTTCTTTGGAGAAATGTCTATTCATATCTTTTGCCCATTTTTAAAATTAGGTTGTCTTTTTGTTATTGAGTTGCAAGTGTTCTTTATATCTTCTAGATACAAGTCCCTTATAAAAAATATATGATTTGTAAATATTTTCTCCCATTCTCTGGATTGTTTTTTCACTTATGAAAAAAAAAATCAAGGTGAACTTCACATAACATACAGTTAACCATTTTAAAATGTTCAATTCAGTGGTATTTAATATATTTACAATGTTGTACAACCACCAGCTTTGTGTAGTTTCAAAACTTTTCCACCACCCCATAAAAATACCCCATACCCATTATCATTTCACTTTCTTGATGGTGTTCACAAAAGTTTTTAATTTTGATGAAGTCTAATTTATCATTTTTTCTTTTATTGTTTGTGCTTTTGGTGTCACATCTAAGAAACTGTGGTCTTGGGGGTCGGATGTGGCTCAACTGGTTGGGCGTCCATCTCCCATATGGAGGGACCCGGGTTCGATCCCCAGGACCTCCCGGTAAAAAAAAAAAAAAAAAAAAAAAAAAAAAAAGAAACTGTGGTCTGGCCCTTTTGAGGATAGAAATTCTGATAAAGTATACTGTCTTTGGAAGTTCAGAGTTGCTTACTGGGATGAGGCATTCCTTTATTTATACACAGTCATTCACTCAGAAATATTTTTGAAACCAAACGTCTTGCCTGATCCTGGGTATACAGCAGTGACAAGGCAAAACCAGGCCCTGCCCTCCTGGAGCTTAGAGGCTAATGGAAGAGACAGAAGAATTACTTAATTATGGATGTGCAGGAGAGGGAGAGGTTCTAGGAGCCTAAATTAAGAAGTCTAGGGGTCCAGAAAAGCCTCTTCCAGGCAGGACATTTAGGCTGAGACTGAAGACCAAGTGAATATTAACCAGACAAAAAGGGTGAGGTGGGGTGGAGGACAGTGTTCCAGGCAGAGGGAATAGCACGTGTAAAGGCCCTGAGGTGGGAAGGAGTTTTTCCTTCCTAAGGGCAGTTCCCATTGGCACTCTCGCCCCTCCATGGGGCTCTCTTGGAGGACTAGGTGACCCCATGGAAGTGTATGTAGTACTTTATGCCCTTTGTGCATTTTAGGGGGGAGGTTCCAGACCTCAGAGAGACCAAGATTTACTACAGCTGCCTCTGGTACTCTGCCGAGGTTTCTGGAGAATGTGGAGGAGCCGCCACCCCACCCCAAGCCTCCTCCAGACTGTGGGGCAGCCCAAGCCTGCTGAGGTCTCCTCTTAGCTACACTGGCCACCGGTCTTGGGGCTGGGTGGGGTGGGGGCAAGGCAGGCTCAGCCTGGGGTGGGTCCATGCTCCCAGGTCCTCAATGCTGCACTGTAAAGCCTTTAGAGCCTGGTCAGGGCCTAATGCAACTCCCAGGGCCCCACAGAGTCTCCCCTCCTCTCTTTCCTTCCTGAGATGTTTTTCTTCTTCTCCAGGATGGTAGCTCTAAAGATGTGCCAGCATCTTGGGTTTTTGTTCAAAAGTAATGAGAAGAATCATCCTTGGAAGGGTGGAGAGGCAGTGGCTGGCAGTAGCTGGGACCTGCCCCCCTCCCCCACCCCCTCCTCTTTCCCTGTGGATGTGACCTCACATGACTCAGCAGTGGCCCAGTCTTTGGGGTTCCACGAAGAGTCATGTGCCCTGGAGATAACCCCGATAAGGTGGGCAAGCTCTGAAGTCTTCTTGTGTCCTTCCAATGCCTTGCTCACTTGTTTTGTTCAAGTGTTTGGTCATTCATTCATTCATTCATTCACTTATACATACATTCAACATCAACAAGTATTTATGAAGAGTCTTATCTTGCACCAGGCCCTGTGATGGGTTCTGGGGAGACAGAAAACAGTAAATTCCAGTCTCTGTCCTCAAGAACCTCATGTCCAATATGAAAGCTGGATAAACGATGCCACAATTACCTTACAGAGTGATAGAGCTATGGTGGGGGAAGGGTAGGGATGGCTTCCTGGAGCAGGTGGTGTCTCTACTGATACCTGAAGGGTGAACCAGGGAGGGAGAGAGAACAGGTTGCAAGGGCAGGAAGGGCGTGGGCAGGTCCACAAGTGAGAGAGGGTGTGGCATTCCCAGATGTGAGCCTTGACCCCCTGGAGAAGCCCTGAGACCCCCTGAATCCACCAGCCCCAGCTCCACCTCTGGGGTGGCCTGGATCACCCCATCAACACATAGAGCCAGGAAGCTCCTCAAAAGGAAGGTTCCATTCCTCTGCCTTGTTCACAGATGGATCCACCCAGGGCTGAGCTGCTGCTGGTGTTTCCCTCCTCCCTGCACCATCCCCACCACGCAGCCGTCAGGGGCATGGTAAGAAAGGCTGGCTTTGGGATCTGCAGGGGGGTTCTCACTAGCTGTGTGACCTCTCCGGGCCTCTGTTCTCTCCTCTAAGGTAGAGACATCTCCGCCTGTCCCCTCTCAGTGTTGGAGGACGCTGGGGAGCTGGTGATAGGAAGCCTGTCTGTGCAAGCCTCACCAGAAGAGCCGAGACCCTTAGCACTTTATCCCTGGTCCCCAAGTGGGTGAGGCTGAGGCCAGATTGGCCTGACATGAAGGTAGCTCTTGGGCCCCTTGCTTGGGATGCTGGCTGAGGTGGAACTGGACTGCTGGGAAAGCTGCTGGGAGCCCATGTGCCCCTTCTCCAGAGGGCTCCAGGGACCATGTTTCTTCTTCTCCTCCCTCCCTCCCTCCCTCCTCCCCTCCCTCCCTCTCTCCCTCCCTCCTTCTCTCCCTCCCTCCTTCCAATGTTGTTGATCCCAACTCTGTGCCAGGCCGACCTAGCCACACCCTGGCCCTGCCCTCACAGGGTCCATGGCCTGGGCAGCCTCATGGCCACCCCCTCCTCATGACCACCCTGCCTGCACACTGCTTGCAGCAGCCCCCCACCCCGGCCCATGTCATTATGAATTCCATCACATGCCCCAGCTCCAGAAATGCTTCTCTTGTCTTCAGCATCCCTTCCTCTTGGTTGCTCCATATATACCCTTAACGCCCTGGAGAGACCCTCAAATCCCACTACACAAGGTGCTCTTGGGGCCAGCTCCCCGTGTCAAGGTGGGTTCGTGCCGCAGAGTGGGAAGGTGGCTAAGTGTCCAGACTCGGGTGCTGAGCTGGAGACCTCAAGCCCTAGCTCCAGCCTTTTACTAGTCACGTGCTTTAGGTATCTTGCTTAGCCCCTCTATCCCTCAGTTTCATCGATTGTAACATTGGCCTAAGAGCTCCCATATAGAGTTATTGTGAAGGTTAAGGAAAGTAGCTTCTGTTACTCCCATTTTTCAGGTAGGTTTTCTGAGGCTGTGTGTTAGTTTCCTTGGCTGCTCAAAGAAATACCATGCAATGGGTTGGCTTAAACAACGGAATTTAACTACTCACCATTTTGAGGCTAAGAGAAGTTCAAATCAAGGCCTCATCAAGGCGGTGCTTTCTCCCCAAGGACTGGCGTTCTGGGGCTGGCTGCCAGGACCCTTGGTCCTGGGCTCCTCTGTCACATGGCAGTGCACACGGCTGCCTCTCCTGACCGCTCCCTTCCTTTCAGCTTCTTTCCATGGCTTTCACTCTGAATTTCATTCTGCTTATAAAGGGTTCCAGTAGTAGGGTTAAGACCCATCCATATTGAGGCCACACCGTAACTGAAGTAACATCATCACAAGTCCTGCTTACAATGGGTTCATACCTGCAGGAATGGATTGTGTTTAAGAGCATGTTTTTCTGGAGTACAATAGCTACAAGCCACCCTAGGCTGGGAGTAAAGGGTTTGTTCACAGCCACCCTGCTGGTGAGCCTGGGTGACCTGGGAGCCAAACCCTGGCCCTTCCACCTCCTTAACCACTAGGCTGCACTGCCTCTCCTCTCCTTACCTGAGGAGGTAAGGAGTTCTCCTTCCAGTATCCCCTAGTGGCCTGAGGGAGGGGAGCTCATGTCCACACAGACACTGCCCGGGCAGCAGCTAAGGACGCGGTTTCCAGAATTCCTGTCTGAGTCTTTCTCTAAGGGGTCCTTCCAAGGAATCCAAATCTCTGCCAAGAAATCTCGGGGTGCCGGGGTGGGGAGGAGCTATGCCTTTGGCCTCCCCACCCCCACCCACCTCCACTTCCTTCCTAAGACTTTCCTGGCTGTAAATATTTCTGCAGCTTCGAGGCCCCTCTGACGAAGGCCCAGTGTTAATTTGTTAAATCCACATCAAGGTCCTGGGGACCCGTTGTTTATTTTTGTGAACGTGTTGGCAGAGATCACATTGGGGGTGGGGGACGAGCTGGGACTGCTTATTTGGTCCGAGTAAATGCTAATTAATAAAAGTTATTTATTTGGGTTGGAACTCACCACAGCCCCGAGGTCAGGCGCAAACTGACTATTTCAAGCAAAAACAAACAGAGAGTGTCTCTCAACAGCTTGAGAAAGGCAGAAACGAAGAGGCTGGGTTTATTTGTCTTAGGAAGAATTTGCAGTTAATTCCCTCCAGACTATTTAGACCCTTAAATTACATGGAATAAGAAAAACCCTGGGCGCAGGGGAGGGGGAGTCAGGAACACTTGATCATTTGGCTGAGACCAGGGTTTTAAATGTCTTTGGCCCACAGTCAGCCTAATAAATGGTATGTGTGAAATAATTTAATGGCAGAAAACTGCACCAGTCTTTTTTTTTTTCATTTTAATGTACTTGGGGAAGATGTACTTTTGATTTAAAGGGAGAGACCGGCAGGCTTCCCCACCTAATTACGTATCTCTTGCAAGACAGACCTCATATAACAGCATCCAAACCGCGGATTCAAATGGAAGCAATTTGTTTTGTTGTTTTTTTTTGTTTGTTTTTTTCAGGAGGTACTGGAGATTGAACCCAGGACTTCATATACGAGAAGCAGGTGCTCAACCACTGAGCTACACCTGTTTTCTCATACTTTGCTTTTAATCTCAAAGAAAAGCAGAACTTTCATTGAACTAAAGGAAACTTTGGGCACAGCCCTATGGGGCAGCGCAGGCCCCAGCACCTCTCTGGCCTGATGAGAGGGGCACTGTGGACAGGGCGAGGTGGCAGGCCTGGCAGTGGAGAGGATCCATTTTCTGAATGCTTCAAGCCCAAGTGTGGAGCCCCACGGGAATACACACGCCCATCACAGTACATTTCTCAAGAGGTGATTCAGGAACTTAAGGTCACAAATACCCGAAGCAGAGGCCAACGCAAAGGTTCCTGGCTGAGTCAAAAGCTGTGGGTTCAGGGCATGGGCTAACTCGGGAACGCTGTCTGCATACCCCTTACTCCCGGCTGCCTCTCTCAGCCTCAGTCAACAGCAGGGACTGCAGACCCATATTTCTATGGGGGGCCGGCCAGAGGGGGCCAGAGGACTCGGAGAAAGATCCTTGTCTTCAGACGCAAAAAGATATAAATGCTAAGGAGAGTGACGATTCATCAAACAATGACTATGCCCTAAACTCAGCCCTGTACAACGAGCTTATGTGGTGAGCCTCGAAGTTATCCTTGTTTACAGATGGGGAAGCTGAGGCTCTGGGCATTAAGTCCCTCGTCATGGCTACACCATGGCAAAACCGGTGTGAGCCCAGGTCCAGCAGACGCCAAAGCCTGTGGTCACTCTTGGCTTTAGTCTGTGGCACAAGCTGCAATTGGGGGAGGAGGGGGAGGAGGAAGATGTGCATGGCAGGTGGGACACATGGCCGAAGGGACTGTTTGTAGGACTTGTAAACTCTCCCAGGAGCTAAAGTGTGGGCAGGAGCTCTGTCCTCCCCTGGCAGCAGCAAACTAGGGCCCTTTAAAATCAAAGAACAAGGAGGACACAGGGAACAAGATAGGCTGCACTGCCACTCTGCCACATCGTGTCCTGGCCTGGGAGTTGTGAGACTGGGGGCTCCTCCCTGCTCTTTCCTCTGCTGACCAGTCAACTGTGACTTTGGGCAAACCACAGCTGGGAGGTCTTCCTTTAGAACAGAGAAGTGCCCTGGGGTGCTGGGATGGAGACTCGGGCATTTCTAATGCATTGTGAAATGATATGGACTGGAGGTCCCCTCTATAGTGTCTCCCTGACCGTGGGCTCTGAGAACTGGCACTGAGAATGTGACAGACCGTCCCTGGGAGCAAGATGGATGAGGGAGGGGACATCCACAGAGCCAGGCTCACAGGCTGAGCTGGCTCAGCCTTCTGCAGATCTGGACTCAAATCCCAGCTGCAGTTCTTCCCAGATGCAAGAGACTATCAGACCCTCAGTTTCCTTTTGTATAAAATGGGGTAACAGGACATGCCTCCTAGGGCAGGTGCAGGAATTTAGCAGCGGAAGCATGGGGGGCGCTTGGCACGAGGCCTGGCACAAGCCAACAGCTTGGAGTGAGTCCCGTCAAAACTGCCTTGATGGTGAGCCCAAGAGAGAGCCAACTCGAGACCCACCGTGGAGACCACTTGCCTTTAGAGGTCCAGGGTTAAATGCCTTTATGTGCAAGTTTTGGCTCCAAGCACCACAGCTTAATTGGTAAGAGTGGAGATATTTCTTCCAACACCCACTTTCTCAGGCGCAGGCTGCAAAATGGTTTTCATTTAAACACCCCAAGTTTGAATTGCTCAGAAACTTCTCGAAAAGTTCTCCTTTTTTGGCTGAAATGCCTCCTGCCTTGGGTGTGTGCCCAAGCAGCATTCCCTGAAGAGGGGTGGAAATCGGCTCAGTGATGGCTGGCATTCCAGAGGCTTCCATCCCTACTTTCGGCTATTGATCACCAGCTGGTTTTCAGCATGCAGCCATTGTTTTGGTTTAAAGTTTCTTCCTGCTCATAGGGGTGGGGTGATGGTGGAGAAACATTTTCAGGCACCATAGACATTCTCATCCATCTTCACCTTTTCTTGGAGGAAAGGGGTGAGGAGTGAAGAGAGAAGTTGGTCCAGGCCCCATGGCCAGCTCGCAAGGGGACCCTCGATGTGCCCTCCCCACTGCCTTCCCCTCCCCCACACTTGACTCAAGTGTTTGCAAGTATTTTCCTAATGGGGAAAAATACTAAACATAAGCGCCTCATCTTCCTCTAAACAGGGTTTCTCAGCCGTGGCACTATTGACATTTTGGACCAGGTAATTCTTTGATGGGGTGGGGGCTCTCCTGTGCATTGTAGGAAGCTTAGAGCATCCCTGGCTTCTACCCACTAGATGCCAGGAGCAGCTCTGCCCCCACCCCCCGCCCCTGCTATGACAATCAAATAGATCTCCAGACATTGCCAAATGTCCCCTGGGGCAAAACTGCCCTCAGTGAGGACAGATGATCTAAATCCAGTGTCAAGGTCATTTTTTCCAGGGTGCCTTCCCTGAGAGGCACTTGGCATTCCTGCCTGAGACCTTCTCCCCACCCCGCTCCCCTCACAATCATTTACCAGTCTCATGAAGAAAGTGACCCTTAAATCAAATTATTTCTCGAGTCAGTAACCCCTGCTAACCTGGGAGCTGTTTGCAGCCAGGGATTGGGTGTCCTCCATCCCTGGGCCTGGTATGTGCTAGATGCTCAGTAACAGTTAACCAGACACATGCAAAAAGGGAATGTGTAAACTGTGGAAACAAAAATATGGACAGAAATCCAAAAATTTGACAATGCTGTCTGTTGGCCTAACTGGGGGCAAAACAGGCCTCTCATATGCTGCTGGTGGGACTGCAACATGGAATGAGCCCTGTGTGGGTGTTGGGGGGGTGGCGGTATTTGGCCACATCTAGCATTTAATCTGTGGCCCTGAGTCCAACTACTAAGAATCTATCTCAAATATGTACTGGCAAAAATAGAAAATCATGTTTGCATGCGGTTATTTACTGTGGCTTTTAAAAAATAATAACATATTATAACAAATAAAAGGATAATATTCTTCATATTTTTCTATAGTTACCAAATTTTCTTCAAAGCTCATGGTTTATTTTTTCCTTTATAATCATAAAAATAAGATTATGAAAAATTAGTAAGCAGGGACTAGATGGTTCCTTTTTCTTCTCTTTCCTTTATCTTTTCTCCTCTGGGAGATTAATTATAAAAATGGCCCCAATTCTTCATCCCTCCCTGTGTCCACACCCTTTGCATTGTGAATTTTTAACTCTTCCCATCAGGAGGTGGGGTCTATTTTCTGGCCTGTGACTTGCTTTGGCCAATAGAATATGGTAGAAGTGACCAGATTGTTGGTGTGGCATTATTTTAATTGCAAAAGATTGGCTCTGGTTGAATAAACCAGTTACACAATGGAGTACTATGCAGCTGTGAAAAGGAATGCAAGTGATTTCCATGCACTGTTGGGAGGAACCTTTGGGATATATTGTTAAGGGGGGCGGCGAAGCAAGGTACAGAACAGTATGTTCTGTGCTACCTTTTGTTAGAAGAGGGTGAGAAAATATTATACATATTATATTTGCAAAAAGGAATGCTGGAAGGATAAAGCAAAAAATAATTTAAAAAAATGGGTCTTACAGGTGGAAGGAGGGAACAAAAGAGAAAATACATTATGGGGAAACAATTCAAATATCTACCAATAAGAGATCATATTCTTTATTTTTTATTTTATTTATTTATTTATTTTAAAGATTTATTTATTTATTCATCCCCCCCTTGCTGCTTGTGCTCGCTGGGTCAGCTAACCACGCCGTGCGGGCGGGCTTGCCTTCACCAGGAGGCCCTGGAAACCGAACCCGGGGCCTCCCATATGGTAAACGGGAGCCCTACTGATTGAGCCACAGCCGCTTCCCCCGTATTCTTTTAAATTATCCATCTAGGCAGCCCGAAAAGAGGCTTAGGTTTGTCTGCACTGGCATGGAAAGGGATCTGAAATATTATAGCATGATCTCGTGCTTGTAAATTTTTAAATTTTTGTTTGTGATCTTGTAAGGCATGTGGAGGCTGTACCTCAAGCTATGAACAGTTGTCCCCTCGAGGGTTGGAGGGAGGAGAGAGCTTTGTTTTATTTGGAGGATTCTGGGTTGTTTGAATCTCTTCCTGTGACAAGTAGTGATATTACTTTGCTACTAAAAAATATATTTTGATAAGAAACACAGAGACACAGGAAGTGCTGAATTGTGCGGTGTTGGTTCTAAGTGTGAGGTGAGTGCAGCTGAGAGAAGCGGTTGCTCGTGGTTGAGGTAGTCAGGAAGGACCCCCTGGAGGAGTGGGCATTGAGCTGGGCCCTGGGGGAATGAAGGGTCAGTGGTCCTGCCGCTGGATAAAATTTAAATGTGGGAACACCCTCCCTCCTGACCCCCAATAGCCAGAAAGGAGCAGGAGGGCATCGTTTCTGAGAAGTCGTTGACTCCCTGCTTACCCTGGCATCATGCCGTCACCCCTCCCCAGGCTGCTGGTTCTGCACCACAGGCCAGCACAGACCCGGACGTGCTCCCTACTGGGGGACACCCCTGAGTAGTTCCCACCTCATCTTCTCTTGTGCCTTGCACCTTGCTTAGGCCGTTCCTCCTGCCTGAGATGCCTTTTCCCCTCCCTCCGGCCTGGCTGGCGAACCCTTGTGCATCCTTCACACCCCAGGTCAAGCTCCTGCGAGCCTGCGTGGCCTCCCCTGACTGTCCCCGAGCACCCACCAGAGCTGAGCACCCTCCTGCACCCTGGCCCACAGCCCGGCCTAGCCCTTACCCCGTGGCGCTGGGGTGTCATATTCTGGGGTGTGCCTCCCCTGCGAGGCAAAAGCTGTCTGATTCCTTTCTCCCCAGCATCCGGTGCAGCCCCTGGCCCATAGCAAGGGGTCAGGATGCTGAAAGAAGCCCCATTGTAGTGTGGGGGCCTCTGGAAGGCCGTGCTCAGCAGCCGGCTGGTTTGCTTTGGTGCCACACTGGCTGAATTCAAATTCCACTTCCACTTAGTAGGCTCTTGAACTTGGGCCAGAGACCTTGTCCTCTCTGAATCCCCCTCTCCTCCTCTGTAAAGCAGGACTGATTGAGACAATAGCCCCAGTCTGTCGGGCTCCCGGGAGCCCCCAGTGAACTGTGGGTGTAGAAAGTCTGTGCTCAGTGGGCCCTCAGCACCGTGGCTCTTACTGCTTCTTATTACATATTATTATAACTCAACAGTAAACACCGATGGAAGGTTTACTGCGTGCCAGAACCTGGGCCAGGTGTTGGAGACACTCAGGTGTCTCCTGGGCCCTCCCTGACCAGGTCTCTTGTATCATGGCAGCGAGTGCTGTCACTTGGGCTCTTGCCATGGGCACCATCTGTTTGGCCAGACAGTGGGCTCCATGGGGGGGGGGGGGTGGGGGCCTCCTTGCTTTTGTTCACTGTTGGCTTCCCGGGCCCCGAGGCTTAGCACTGCCCCTGCCACCCAGTAGGTGCTCAGTAAATATGGGAGGGAGGGAAGGAGGGAAGGAGGGATGGAAGGAAGGAAGGAAGGAGAGAGAGAGGACTGTCCTTGGGCCCTACCACTTGCAGAGGAAGGCACAATTAAAGCGTTCAGTGCCAATGGCTGAGCTGTCCGCTGAACTGTGCCCTGGGAGGCGCCTCGGGGAGCAGGGGCAGCCGGGTCAGGTTTGGGGGAGAGGGAACCACGCCCGCGCGCCCCTCTGCTGACCCTCTGGCCCCGCCCCCGCAGGCGAGTGCCCCAGCCCAGGGCGCGGCAGTGCCACAAAGCGAAAGAAGAAACAGCGGCGGAACCGCACCACATTCAACAGCAGCCAGCTGCAGGCGCTGGAGCGCGTGTTCGAGCGCACGCACTACCCCGACGCCTTCGTTCGCGAGGAGCTTGCCCGGCGGGTCAACCTCAGCGAGGCGCGGGTGCAGGTGAGCGCCGCCCTGCGAGGGCCACCGGTGGGAGCGTGCGCCCGGCGATCATAAAGCCACCCTTCACTCTGGGTTAAGGACTTGGGGAGGTGGGGTGTTTAACAACAGGAGCTTCTGAAGCCAGGACGGCTGGGGTTCAAATCCAGACCCTGCCACTTACTAGCTGTGTGACCTTGAGCAAGTTGAGTGGGTCTATTTTATAAGGCTCTTATGAGAATTAGAGTTGATATTTTTGTAAAGTTGTTAGAACGGTTCCTGGCACAAAGGATTTTTTTTTTTTCCTTTGGCACAAAGGATTTTGATCAATGAAAATTGTTTTGAAGTATTGAATGCTTACTCTGAGCCAGCCCAGAGCTGAGTGCTCAGCATGCACACTCTTGTTACAGCTTTGCAGTGGCTGAGTGTTCATTCATTCATTCATGCTTGTTCTTCAACACATACTTATGGAGCAGCAGGTACCATTTCTCATCCCTATTTTACAGATAAGAAAACTGAGGCTCAGAGAGGGGAAGCTGCCAGGCCAGGGTCAGTGGGGCTCCAAAAGGACTCCTGAGCCCTAAGGCCCCCTGGGCAGGGCATTCCCCTCCCACCTCAGCCACTGCACCCTGTTCACCGCACCCTCTCCCCTCCCTGCCCAGGTCTGGTTCCAGAACCGCCGTGCCAAATTCCGCCGGAACGAACGGGCTATGCTGGCCAACCGCTCTGCCTCGCTCCTCAAGTCCTACAGCCAGGAGGCTGCCATTGAGCAGCCCGTGGCTCCCCGGCCCACCACCCTAAGCCCAGATTATCTCTCTTGGACAGCCTCATCCCCCTACAGGTGAGAGGGGAAACCCCTTCAAGTTGGGAGGGTCATCCAGGAGACCCCACGAGGTCTTTGAGGAACGAGAGGTGGGGTATGTGCACATGCATGTATGTGAGTGTGTGCACACCCATGAGTATGTGTGTGTTAATGTGTGCACACATGAGTGTGTACATGCACATGTGAATGTGAAGTGTGTACACATGTGTGTGCACATGTGAACAAGTATGTGCATTCATGAGTGTGTCACTGTGTGCACGTGTGCATGTGTGCATGTGCACAGCATCACGAGTGTGTGCATGTGTGAGCGTGCATGAACATGTAGAAAGGAGAGAAGACGAAGCCTGTCTAGAGGGGGAGTGAAGTATAGATGTCACCCTGAGGAATTTGAAAACCTGTGGGAAGCCACAGCACCAGGTACAGACCCTCCAGGTGAGAAACTGAGGGAGGGAATGCTCAGAGAAAGGCCTCTGCTTCCTATGGGCCTGGACTGGGATAGGGGGCCTAGAGCCAAGTTCTGGGCAGTTCCTGCCTGCCCAGATCAAAGCTGGCAATAGGCTCCAAGGTGGCAGGCAAGAAGGAAGAGGGAGGAGGCGCTCAGAGAGCAGGATCACCATACCATACACCTCCAGGAGGGCTACTCACCCCTTAGTCTGTGTGAATGACGCTGCTGGAGCTCTGTTGTTGCAGGGAGCAAGGACACGGGGTGGCTGGGTCAGTCCTCCCTTCCCAGTCCTTATCCAGGACAAGAGAAGGGCTGAGGCATCATTAAATGCCTGTGTGTGTTCATTCCCCATCCATGCCTCTGTGTGCCAGGCCCAGCACAGGTGCCAGGGTGATCAAGACCCAGTCCCTGCTCTCAGGAAGCCCTTGGTGCAGTGAGGAATGCCGGCACCTAGACAGGGAAGGCCCTGTTGTCCCAGCACCCACCCTGGGTGCTTTGCCTCCTCCCTAAATCCCACAGCCACAGACTACCCCACCCTCAGATAAAGGCTTCCCAGGTAGCAAGTTGAGAAGAGACAGGAGTGCCAGGCTGGGGTCGAGGACTGACAGCCAGAAGAGGTCAGCTCTGGTGGGCATGCCAGTGCACCAATGTGTCCTTGTGTCCCCTGTCGCCCCCAGCACAGTGCCGCCCTACAGCCCTGGGGGCTCGGGCCCTGCGACCCCGGGGGTCAACATGGCCAACAGCATTGCCAGCCTCCGTCTCAAGGCCAAAGAGTTCAGCCTGCACCACAGTCAGGTGCCCACGGTGAACTGACGGCCGGCTCCACCACGGCCCAGGCGCCTCCTTTGCCTAGCAACAGAAAAGAAGGCAGACACGCAGGAAAGTGACCTTCTCCTGCCCCTTACATCCGGCACAGGCTGGTTGGGCTGTCCTGACCCCTCTCTCCAGCCTGGACTCCTGACCCTGAGAGGCTGCTGAGGCACCTGGAGCCCAGCTCAGCCCCTCTGTCCACGGCCACCTGCAGCTGTGCCCATGACCGTTGGAGGGATTGGGCCGAAAGACGGAGCAGGAGCTCACCAAGGACCTCATTCACTTTGTGTATTAGAACCAAAAAGCTTTTGTTTTTAAGAAATAAAAGGATTTTTTTAAAGCCCTAAAAGGTTGTGGGAGGGTGGGTAAGGGCAGCAAGGGGGCAGGCTTGCAAAGCAGTTTTGGCAGCTGAGATGGAGCTGGGGAACTGGGACCTCGCCAGGCTGGGTGGCCTTCCAGGCCCCTCTCTGGCCCGCAACAGTCCCACGGCCTGCCCTGGGCCCGGCTCAGACCAGTAGCCACCTGGGCCTGCTGCTCTCATGTCCGTTCTGTCACCCTACTGATCCCCAGGAGGTAGGATGACAGAGACCTGCCCTGGTCACCATCTCCTATCTCGAGCCTCAAAGAGGACACCTATGTGTTTGAAGGGGAAAAGCAAGAAGCCCAAGCTCCCAGCCCAAGACCTGCTTCTGCCTTGCTGTGTGACACAGTGCAGGACCCTTCCCCTCTCTGGCAGGGAACTTCTCTGCCTATGAGGGGGCAGGATGCATGACACAGATTCCTGCACTGGTCAGAGGGTGTCTGGGGCAGATGCTAGAATTAAATCCGTTGCATCTGTGTGCACATTAAGTGTGGGACCCTTCTGGACAAATGGCCCAGAAAACAAGGGTGAGGAGTGGAGGTCCAGGCAGTATTCCAGGGCATGGGAGTGGTTCCAGATGGCTAAGACCACAAGGATGATCTTCTCCAAGTCCCCAACCCACCCATTAGCACCCAGTCACTGGGAGCAACAGAAGGTGCATGGGATGCAAGAGGGTATTGCCACCAGCCAATGACCACAGAAAACTGGAGGGGAAGGGGAGAGAGGTGAAGGAGTGGTCTGAGGCCAGCCCCCTTTTCTTGGCCCCATGCCACCCCTTCTGATGGGCTCACCCACCAGGGAAGTTAGCAGACTCTTTCTGCCAGGAGCAACCTCAGTGAGCACCCAGAAAGTAGAAGAGCACTCCCCGAGCCCTGAGGGCACAGCCGTACCCTGGAGTCAGTGAGATGGGCCCTGCCCAGAGGGCAGCAAAATGCCTCAGAAGTGCCAGGGTTCCCACCCACAGGCTACAGCTTCTAGATAGCCTCAAGCGGATTGAAGCCACATAAAAACCCTCACATGAGGGTGGCCCCCAATTTTGTTTCAGAAGGTACAGTAACTATAGCCATGAGTGAAGTGAGGCCCCTCCCATTCTCCCCCAACACATCCCTAAATCTTCCCCAGCACTCCCTCCGAAATGCCACCCTGAAGACATCCTTCTGTGGGTTGAGTATTGTCCTCTACAGAAGTGTAAACGGTCCTTGGAAAGGCTGACTGTCCAGTCGCAGGTGACTGCCTTGCTTGGGTGACTGGACGGTCTCTTCCCTGGCAGCAGGGACAGTGGTCAGCAGGAGGGATGGGATACTGATGGTGGGGTGAGGAGGCACAGACTCAGACTGAAGGTGGAAACGGGGTGGGTGTTCTGTAATGAGGGCCAGGCCAGACCCAGAGAGGGACCTGCACCGGGTGGGTGGTCAGAGTTGTTTTCTTGCCCAGATTGGTGTCTGGGCCACTTGTCAAGCAGAGAATAGACATGGAGTCCCTGGCCACAGAGATCACACCATCTTACAGGGAAGTAAAATACTAATTGAGTAATTACAATACCATGTGATTACAAGGAGGTGACACAGGGAGCTGAGGAGCACACAGAGGGGCCAGAAACCTAGTCTTAGGCATCCTGGTAGGCTTCCTCGAGGAGGTGTGCCTGGAAGGATGAAGAGTTTGCCTGACAAAGAGGGGAGGGAGAGCAGTGTTTCTGGCTTAAGGGAACAGCATATGTGGGGCAAGACAGAGTTTGAGAAGTCTCCTGGGGGGCAGTAAGAACAGATTCCGGGGCTGGAGCTCCTGGATAAGGTAGAGAGAAGCAGGGGCTGGCTCAGGCAAGGCTTGTATGGCCAGAGCGAGAGATGCAACCCTAGGCCTCGATGTAGAGCAGGGACCGTGCAGCTAAGAGTGGAGGGAGGGGGGCAGCGGCCTGGACCAGATGGAGGTTGAAGTGGGTGGATCCGAGGGATGTCCAAGGAGGCAGCAAGGGCAGGAATTGGTGCCTGACTGGCTAATGGGCTGAAGGAGAAGGGGGAGGCTGTGGAGCTGGGTTCTGGCTAAGCATGTGGGTGTGCCCAGGAGGGAGAGTCCCCCGGACTGGGAATTGCCTGGTGGAAGTCTCTGAAAGATACTGGTCTGTCCCCAACCCAGGCAAGAGCTGAGGGCCATCCTGGCCCGAGCATGGTCCTCCCTGGCATGGTGCTTGCCTTCCCATGCTGCAGCCAGGAAGAGCCATCTCCTTTCTCCCCAGAAGCCCAGGAACCCCACCAGCCCTTCAGGCTTCAGATGGAGGCACAGGCGCTACCTTCTATGTTCTTTCTATTTTTCTATCCAAAGGGAGGGAGCCACGAAAATCATCAAGTTGGGGCTGCCTGTAGTGGAGTTGGAGACATGCCCCGGGGGGGGGGGGTGCGCAGCTCAGGCTGGGGGCCTGGAAGGCGGGTCCCAAGAATGCCAGCTTCGGAAAATGCTGGGGGCCCCATTCCCACAGAGGCGCTGGCCCTGCCACTGGACCTCAAGGATGTCAATGTCACTTCCTCCTGCGCACTCTAGAGAAAACAAACGGGCTTAATCGTTTACACATGCTGCTTCGGGAAGCTGGAAAGGAGGGGGCGCGGCAGTCCTTCCTGTAAAAGAAAAAAATATTCAAACATTGCTGTCGCTATTGTAGCCCTAATTGTAGGGCTGTGTGGGCAGCTCACTGGGCACCCGTCCCAGGGTTATAACTTTGCACAAGGACAAGGTACCTGACACACCGTCTTGGGCTGGGGGGAACTTGGGATCCTCCTCTCTCTGCCATCCTTTGCCCATTTGGCCAATTGAGCTTGGGAAAGGGCATTGCATGTGTTTGTTTTTAGTGTTTATTAAAAATAAAGGAACTTGGGTTGAGAGAAACAAAGAGAGAGGGGGAGGGAGAAAGAGAAGGAAAGGCAGCCTAGCTATTGCAAAACACAAAACCTGAGAAATAAAGGTCAGAGTTTCTGGCTCTGTGATATTGTGCAAGGTACTTCCCTGGGCCTCAGTTTCTTCCTCTGTAAAATGGGGCATAATAACAGAATCCACCTCACAGGATAGATGGCTGTCTCCATAAACGGATACTTTTGTGTTGATCCCAGAGGAGCACAGAGTGAGGGGTGGAGTTTGAGGAAGTCAAAATACACCCATCCTGGGGTGAAATGACAATTTGCTTGCCCAGGAGGACCAGGCACAGGTGGTTCAGGGGCTCTTTCCAGAGCCCCCCAGTGCCCACACTGCTCAGAGCGCCAGTTGGGGGCCCAAGTCAAAATGGCAGCCCCGACTCCGCACCTCTGCTCCCTGCCTCTGGAGGGCGCTGTGGAGTTGCTGTCCGGCACAGAGCTGGGTTCGCCCCAGGATCCTGGGAACCACCCACGCATTACCAGGGCTGGCAGCTGGCTCCTGAGCCACCCTACTCTTGGAAAACAAAGAAATAAACAAATCCCAAACCACCAGCGGAGGTCACAGCATAAAATCGTGCACAAGAGTTCTGGAAAGAAATTCTGGTAAAATGTACCAACAGCCATGAAAACATTGGCATGTTTTCACCCAGTAATTCTATCTCTAAGCCCTTCTATGGAAAATAATTCAAAATAGGGAAAAAGTGTTATGTGCGAGAATGTTTATCACGTATTTCATACATGCAATGTAAAAAATCTGGGAAGATACAAACCAAGCTGTAAATAACTTTAATTTTATGGTGGCTCACTAGCCAATGGTCTCCTTGTTTTTATAATGTAGCTAATAACTTTATAGAAAAATGAAATGATCTTAAAAAAAAAAAAAAAACAAGCAGGCCATTGTAGTGGTTTCATATACATAATGAACTCTTTGAAGGTAAAAAAGTACCCTTTTCCCCCTGTCTTTTATGAATTCCTTAGTGCCTAGGACAGAGCTAAACATGGACTTTGGATACCTATGGGTCAGGTATCCTCCAATCACCCCTGGGAATGGCGGCGTGACTGCCAAACCCCTGTCCAAAGCTCTCTACCCCACTGCCCGTTAATCCACTATCAGTCTTTAAGGTCTTGAAGCTTTGTGGACATCAATAATTCATTTTGCATTGCAACTGCTGGAAAGAGTGTTTGAGAACATCTTAATTATTAGTTTACACCTTAGGGGAAACAGGACATGGATTGAGCTTGGGATACGAGGGTATCAGGAGTGGGCACCTTGAAGTCAGAGGGGAATTCAAAGGAGAGGTATATGGTAGGCAGAATTCTAAGATGGCCCTATGATTTTGGCCCCTGCTATCCACACCTTGGTATAATCCTCTCTCCTTGAGTGCAAGCAGAACTTACTTCTAACCAATAGAATATGGCAAAGGTGGAGGGATTTTGCAGATGTAATTAAGGTCTCTGATCGGTTGACTTTGACTTAATCAGAAGGGAGAGTAACCTAGGTGGGCCTGACCTCATCAGGCAAGGCCTTTAAAAGAGGGTCCGGGCTTTCCCTGAGAGAAGAGATTCAAAGCAGAAGTGCTTTCCTGCTGCCTTGAAGAAGCAAATGGCCAGGTTGGGAAGTGCAGATGGCAAGGGGTGGCTTGTAGGAGCTCAGGGCCTCAGTCTTACCATGGCAAGGAGCTGAACTCCGCCAGCAACCTGAATGAGTTTGGGAGAGGACACTGAGCTCTCCAGATGAGAATGCAGCCCCGGGGGCACCTTAACTGTAGTGTGGGCGACCCCAGGCAGAGGACCCAGCTAAGCCATATCCAGACTTGTGGCCAACGGAGACTGTGAGGCAATAAGTGTGTGTTGTTTAAAGCCATGAAGTTGGTAGCAACTTGTCACACAGCAAAAGAAAACTAACACAGGCGGGGACGGGGACACTGACCGTTACTTGAAAGTCCACCCTGAGCTCAGCCTTCCTCTGTCCACAGTCCACCCAAGGAGCCCCAAGGCCCCATATAGAGCAGTTTTGAGGCTCCTGGTCAAATTATGCAGGCCATTCTGCACAAGCTTAATTGTCCTGAAACATAGCCTTGATCATGCCCCTCCCCTGCTTAAAGCCTCCTATGGCTCCCCAGGACCCTCCAGCAAAGTTCAATCTCCCAGGCCTGGTGTTCGAGGCTCCACCATATAGTCTTGATCCCCCTGTCCCTGACCCCAGATTCTTCAGATAATCCCACCAACTTGGTCCCCTCTCCCCACAATGCTTCCTCCTCCTTTTGTTCCCCATGCAGCAACGTCCTCCCCACTCAACTCATCTCTGCCAGTTAAACTCCATTCCAATGAAGGTTACAGTGTCAACTTAAAAAAAAAAGATCAAGTTAACTTCTAGGCAGTCAGCAGATATGCCACCATCTCCAGGGAGATGTATGTAGTTTGAAAAAGAATAATTCAATGTTATATATAATTTTAAATCTGGAAAATGGAAAAAATATCCAATTATATTCATCATTCAAACTTTAAAAAGTGAAGCTAATCAAAGTCTTGGCTGCTGCAGATACCCCCAGGAAAAAACATCAGCACATGGGCAGCCACCCAGCAGAATACATGCATATACATACATACATATATATATATATATATATATAATTTAATATGTGTTGTAAAAAATCTGGAAAGTCATAAACCAAAATGTTAACAGTAATTTTCCCAGGGAGGTGGGATTGTGGGTGGTCTCTCTCCTTTATACACACACTTGTAAAATTCTCTTCTCGGGTTCTAAAAATTGACAAAACTCTTTTTAAAATCCTATCCAAATTGGAACCATCTTTTTGGAGGATAATTAGGCAATACACACCATAAGGCTTAAAAACAGACACGCCTTTTGACCCAGTAATTTTACTTCTAGAAATACCCCTTAGAGAAATGGAGGCATTACAGAGATTTATGTACAAAGATGCCCTCGAAAGCAATGCTTATGTTAATGCAACCTGGAAAATGAATTATCCAATAAGAAGGGTTGATTAAATAAATGATGGGGTACTCAACATGATGGAGTGCCAGGGAGCTGTTAAATTTTATGCTATTGACCATCGAAAGCCCTGGGAGAAAGTGCAGATATATTATTAAAGAGAAATCTCAAGCAATGCCAGAAGATGAAGACGGAGGTGCTGCCACGAGACTGTGAATCCCTGAGCAGACACCACCCACGTCTGACACGCTGACGTTGCCCCGGCCTGGTGCTGAGATGCCTTTAATAAATGCTTTTTTTGTTGTGCAATTCCATCCTGGGTAAAAACCACCCTGCGTCTCTATCTATTCTATGTATGCACACACACGTTCATTTTACACATCCATTCATTCACTTAATAGATGCACCCCTAGGAGCCCGGTAGTCTTCATCACAGACTCAAATCCTTGCCCTCCCTGAGCACACATTCTAGAGGGGGAGAAAGACAATAAAGAAGATGAAGACGTCGGGCACACGGAAGATCGTACATGGACTTGGCAGCCATGTGAGAAGACAACCTCCCTCCCAGTGGGATAGAAGCCGGCAGAGGGCTTTGCATGCAGGAGTGATGGGAGCCTTTGACTCTGGGTAGGGAATGGACCACAGAAGATTTGGGTGGATGCAGGGATCAGGTTGGGAGGCGCAGCGACCCAGACCCTCATAGCAACATGCACAAACGTGGGTCTCTGAGCATGGCCTGTGATGGCCTCCACATGGTAAGAGTACAGGAGGTTTTTATTTTTTCTTTGAGCTTTGAGCTTTTCTATAAACACCAAATCTTTGACATTGACCGTTAACGGTGAGTGCATATAATGAATAATTTTCTAAAGTTCCATCCACCTTTCAGTTTCCTATTCAAATGATACCTCTCTCAGGAAGTCTGCCTGGATTCCCAACAGTCTCAACTTATACCTGCTGTTCTGTGAGTGCCCAAGGCCCAGCCTGTTTAAAATTAGAAGGGGTTAAAAAAATTAGAAGGGGTTAATCTTTCTGCCTTGGCCAGCTAGAAGCCCTTCCCCGAGAGCAGTGGCCTCCTGGGGACACACACGTTGGATATCCCCTCGATCCTATGGGAATTGATCTTTGCCTTCCAGGGAGTCCCCAGGTTCTGTTTCTGCCTCACAGAGCAGCATCCAGAACTGTGAAAAACGGGCCTCACTGTCCACTCTCACCCTTGCTTGTTCCCCAAGCCCTTCACACACTGGAGACCTGCTCAGGATTTCCAGCCTTGAACCAAGGGAATCCATTAGATCATAGAGTCCCAGGGGTTCCTTGGAGGGGCTGTCATGGGGGACTGGGTGGTACATCAGCTGTCACCTGTCTTGGGCTTCATCCTAAAGTGTGTATATTGGGGGTGGGGACGAAGGGTTCTATAGCATTGGTCCAAATTGGCAACATTTGAGGAGAGGCCCTCCAAATTCCAAACCACCTACCATCCCTTAGGGGAAGAGGCACCCAGACACAGACCCCAGCCTCCCAGGCTGGGCCTCAGCCCCATTCATTGCACCCAAGAAGCCAAAAAGCTCTTGGCCTGACTCCCTGGGCTGTGGCTCTGGGGCCCACAGGCTCCCCCTCGGCATTCCCCCCACATACCCCAGACCGCAGGCGGTCAAGGCCGGCACTTCCCACTGCCCCATCCCCAAGGTCAGGAGGGAGGAGGCAGCCCAAGAGAGGATTCACAGATCCTGGCCCAAGTCGGGGAGGAAGGTGTACTGCAGACAAAGGAATGAGGGTGAAAGGGGAGAACTTCACTGGTGCCCCAGAAGGTGAGCTTGCGCTCCCTGCTCAAGTGGCTTCTGGGGACGGCCGGGTCCTGCGTGGGGATTCTGGCTGGGTTGGCAGATGACCGACCAGGTGGTTCCCTACCCAACATGTCTCGCCTACTGCAGTCACTCTGCTCTGCCCGGGAAGTGGGCGCTGGCTCCCTGGGGCCCTGGTCAGGTTCCAGATCTGCCAGGTTGCCGTGGGCATCAGATGCTCCTTCTCGCCTGGGCCTAGCATGATCCTGAGCCGGGCGCTTTGCCCTCACAAGCCCCTCTTTTCCCAGGAAGGAAAACATAAAAACACAAAGTTGGGTTCGCCCCATTGAGCAGTCCCCCGCCTTTGTACCTGCACGGTCCTAGCTCTGGGGATGTCGTCCCTCTGGCTCTACCGTGTGCTAGGATGTTGGGTGAGCCACCTCTCCTTGCTGCACCTTACTTTCCTCATCTAAAAGGCAGCTGCTGACAGGAGGCCTCTCCCTGCCCTTCCTCATCCTAGAGGGTTGGGTCTCCCCGAGGGCAGGAGCAGACCAGGCCCCAGGGCCTCCTTCTGCCCCTGGAGAAATCTCTCTGCTTGCCCCAGCTGCCCCCGACAGCATCCTATGACAAGCCCCTCCCTGCCCTTGAGCCGCACCTGTCCTTCCCCTGGACCCCTGGGCTTCTGGGCCAGCAGTAGGGCACTGCCCAGCCCACTAAGGGAGCAAGGGCCCCACTGAAGCCTACTGTGCCCACTGCCCCTGCCCTCAATCCCACCATGCTGTCCTCTTAGCAAACAGACCCAACTGTACCAATCACATATCTGCTTAAGGTCCCCAAGGCTCAAACTCCCCAACAAGGCCTGAAGGCTGGAATGAGCCAGTCACGGCCTACCGCATTAACCTCATTCCCTCCCTCCACCACCCCACACACATCCCCTCCACAGCCCAGCCACCAGACTCGATGGCACTTCAAACTCGCGAGGGACCCCAGCTCTTTTCATCCCAGGGTGTTT
Organism: Tolypeutes matacus; assembly: GCA_026826555.1. Classification (NCBI taxonomy): domain Eukaryota; kingdom Metazoa; phylum Chordata; class Mammalia; order Cingulata; family Chlamyphoridae; genus Tolypeutes; species Tolypeutes matacus. The sequence goes on along the minus strand of JAKSZT010017719.1, from coordinate 2,009,556 downwards.
GCACTGTGATATCCTTGTCTTGGGCATCTCCTCCCACCCCAAACTAGTCTGATTCACTCTCTCCCATCATAGGTGAGTTGTCACCTTCCCCAGGAAGCTCTTCCCTGCAGGGGCTAGGGGGCCCTCCCTTGTGCTCCCACTGTCCCATCTTCCCCATTATGACACTGAGCACTTGGGGGTTGTGACTGTCCATTGTCCTGCTGTCCCCTCCCCAGAGGCAGGGCTGGTGCTGCCATGTCCACTGCTGCTGGCCCAGCACCCAACACTGGGCCAAGGAGGTGGCGAGCGAGGAAATGAATGATGGGATAGTGCATGGGGGGGTCCTCGTCTCTGCAGCTCTGATGAGCCTGCCTCCTTCACCCGAGTCCCCATGGGTGCTGGATGGCCCTCCTCACCTGGCCCAGCACATTCTGAGCAAGGCACTTTGCCCTCACGGCTCCTCTTTTCCCTGGAAGGAAAATATAAAAACACAAAATTGGGCTCGCCCCATGTGCCTGAGATTGAGCGGCCCCCCACACTTGAACTTGGCTGGTCCCTGTTTTTCCTCCCTCTGGCTCTACCCCTCAGAGCTCAGATTGTTGAGCAAGACACCTCTCCTCGCTGAGCCTTACTTTCCTCATCTGAAAAGCAGAAGTGCCTCCCTCCTAAGATTGTTTTCAGGATTCAGTGAGACAACGTAGATGCTGCACCCAGCAGAGCCTGGCCCAATGTTTAGCAAACTGTAGGTGCTCAATACGTGGCAGCGGCGGCCTAGGAACAGAGGCTCCATCTCACCACAAGGGGGCAGTGTTATCTGCTCCTAGGGCAGAGAGTGAACAGAGCTGGCGAGAACTGGGATTTCTAGTGAGGCCTGGGGTTCCCTGAGCTCCTAGTGAGGCCCTGCACTGCAGGTCCCATCAGGCAGAGAGGACAGAAGTTCGGAGACTGCAGAACAGTGAGGGGAGACATGCCTAAATACTAGGGGAGGCTCCCCTGGATCCTGGAGAAAGTGGGGTATTCCTGGGCAGGAGGAGTGGAGAGAGATAGACACAGTACAGCAGAGTGAACAGGGGCTTTGGAGAGTGTACACCTCCTGGAACCTCAGTTTCTTTATCTGTAGACCTGGGGTTGATACTAACACCTATGAGGTGGGGGCAGGAGTGGTCTTGGGGCAACCTGCTTGTGTCACTTAATGCCCCACTCAGGGTGCATGTGTATGTTTGTCAGTTTGGCCCCAGGTATGCACCAGCAAAAATGCCCAGCAAATTGGAGCACCGCCCAGCTTGGGCAGTGGCGGGTGGGCCCCAGGAACTGGAAATCCAAGCGGCTGGGAGGCAGTGGGCTGAGCTGCTCAGACTCTTCCATTTAATGATTAAAAACCACCACACATCTTAGAATGAGAGTTTAAGAGACCCTTCCCTGCACACCCCATCCCCCACAAATTCCCCAAAGGCGTGAACATTTGCAGTTTTCAAACCTCACAGATATGGAAGGAACCAGAATGTTCCTTTTATTGGTTGGTCATTCAAAGTCCATTGTTCTTGGCTGACTGCATTTTGGAGCAACTAGATCCTCTGGAAGAGGAGGCCAACCTTACTGCAGACCCTTCCCATCCACACCCCAGAAGGATCTAGCAGAGGATGTGGAGCAGTGGTCAAGGGAAGTGTCGAGGGGAGCAAGGAGGGCAGTGCCACCCACCGCATCACCAAACTCCCACCCTAAGAGAAATCACAGAATGGCAGCCCACCTGTTCCTGGGCCCTACATCTAGAGGAAACTGGGCCGCTGGCTCCGGGGCCTGGCCATCACTGGGTTTCATGTGGGGGAAGCCCTTTAAAAATGCAGATGCCCAGGCCTCTGTAGGTCCCACCCAGATCACCTGAGCCAGGATCCCTGTGGATAGTCTGAGGAGTCTGCATTTTTATCCCTGGCATCCAATGATCCGTAGATTTGGGAATCCAGTCTCCCTCTCTCTTCCCACTCCTCAGAGAGGGAGAGGGAGTGATGTTTTTAATGCCCTATTAATCTCAATAGCCCCTCTCTAAGTGGCTCCAACCTGCCGAGGAGGAGGAGGTTCATCCAAGAAGCTGAGGAGCTGAAAAACACTCCCACGCTGTGAAGGTTAGGCTAATGTGTCAACTCGGCCCAGTAATGATGCCCAGTTGTTTGGTCAAGCAAGCACCGGGCTAATTATAATACAGGGGCATTTCATGGACTTTAATCACCAGTGAGTTGATTGCATAGATGGCTGATAACATCTTCAATCAATCAAGGAGATTGCTGTCAGCAGTGAGTGATGTCTCATCCAATCAGTTGAAGGCCTTAAAAGGGGAAGTGATTTCAGCTTTCCAAGAGAATTCCCAGCTCTACGTCACAGACAGTGTCGCCTGGGAACTCATCAAGGACCTTCAGCAGAGCCCCTGGTTTGCAGCCTGCCCTGTGGAATTTGGACTTGTGCATCCCCGTGAGAGAATGTTATAAAATCTCATACTATTTACAGATATCTCCTGTTGGTTCTCTTTCCCTAGAGAACTCTGACTAATATATATGTGCGCACACACACACACAAACGGCCACACAGGCACACACACACAAACGTACACACACTCAGGCCCCCAAGGATCCACACGCTCAGCAGGCGGCCGGAAACCACAATCTCAAAGGGACACCCAGTCCCCAGGTCTGGCAACAGCAGCTCTCAACCGGTGGTCTGGGGGCCAAAGAGGCATCAGCTGCAGGTCAGAGGTGGCGGACGGTTTCCCAGAGGATCTGCAGGGCCATGGAGGCGCAGGGGAGCTGGGCCAGGGTGTAGGCCAAGGAGCGGGTGGGAGCCCGCAGCTTCCCCAGGTAGGCCACGGTGTGCAGCATGCGGCCCACGAAGACAACGAGGAAGTGCATCTGGGCGACGAAGGGGTCCGGGCCCAGGAAGGAATAGACGAGGCCCAGGAACAGGAAGGGGTAGATGGTCTCCATGTCATTCCGGTGGGCCCTGGGAAGGCAAGAGGGCTGCCATCAGCCAGGCATCAGCTTTGGGGCCCTGGGTCCTTCTGAGAGTGTCGTGAAAGGGCACCGCACTTCTGGGGATCATTTCAGGGGCGCAAACCCTCAAGTCCATTCATGGCCAGGACAAAGAGGTACCTGAGGGGCGGGGGCAGACAGCAACTCTAAGGGTATGCCTGTGAGCAGCTGAGCAATGACGGCCTCAATTAATGGATTAAGAGTCTAAACAGGCTGTGGGCTTGGGGTTTCCTTACCAGGGCCCTGAGACACCCCCTGCCACGCTCACCCCATCTCATCCCATCTCACCCTCTGGCCCTTGGAAGCCAGCAGCTCAGAAGGGTTAAGTGCCTTGCAGTGTTGGGGATTGTTAGAGCTGGGATTTGAATTGTGTGCTTCTCCACGAGGTTGGAGCTTCTCAGAGTCAGGCCTGAGGCTGCCCTCCTTCCAAATGCAAGTTCTGGGCCCTTCCCTGGGAGGAATGGGCTGGAGCCTAAGAACACGCATTTGAAATGAACGCCTGGTGCTCTCTGTTCAGACTCTAAATATAAGCCCCGCCCCCTCCAGGGGTCATAATAACAAGAACAGTTTCCACTTACTGGAGCTGACCAAACCCCAGGCCCTGGCAAAGCTCTTCATTCGTGCTATCCTGTTTCCTTTTTGTTTAAAACAATCAAGTGCATGAGTGTGTCTGGTGGAGGGTAGGGGGCCTGTGCAGAAGCCTGCCATAAATAAAGGGTCAAGAAAGAAAACTGACCCTCTTCTGGTAGGCGTTAGTTCACATTTTCCATGACCCCTGCTAATGGTCAGCTTCCTTTACAGAGGGTGGGGAGGTGGAGTCCCATGAATTAAAGACTGAGCGAGCAACCAAAGCCACGGATGGCCACTCTGCAAGCTCACATAAATAGGAAGCCGGTGCCCGGGGCCATGCCCTCCCCTCAAGGACAGACCACGTGTGTGTGGCACAGGCGCTTGCCCAGGCCTTGCAGCTGGAATGTGTTTCTCCAACACTTTGCCCAGCTGTCCAGGCTCAGCCCAGCAGCGCCTGATGGTGACCTGCCTCCGAGTTCCCCCACCAAGATGTGGGAAAGAATGCTGCCTGCCCATACCAAAGAAAGGCAGGCTGTGACCGGACCCAAGGATGCCGACTGCATGGAAGAAGGATGAGGAGAAGCCGAGGACCAGGTTCACTCCGGTTTTCCAATCATGTAAGTCCCTCACCTTCCTGTGGGGAGGCCAGCCTGGGGGCATTCAGAGGGAGAGGCCACAAGCATCCCTCCAAAACTGCTCTGCCCTGTGGAAATGGAACTGTGGATATCAGCACCCACACCCACACACTGATTAGAGGGACACCCTTGGAAAAACTATTTTACCTCAAGTCAGTGTGTCCCAAAACGTAATCTGCCTCCTACAGGTGGCCCACGAGACGGTTTTAGGTGCTACCTGGATGAATATTTTTTAATACTTCTGTATTTATTTTAAAGGGTCAGGAAAAGTGTAGCTAGCATATGAAACCCATTCATTAAGATATTTTTCCTTAAAGTATGTGTTTACCTTGTAAGAGTGAGGTTAGGTTTTTGAAAGCTGTTAAAGTGAATCGGTACAGGAAGAACACAAACACGGCCAAATTCCTACGGGCCGTGAGGGGCAGAAGGTGGAGAACACGGGGTGGAGGAGAGGGGTGAGGAGAGGACGAGCCCAGGCAGGCACAGGCCGTGCTCTTCGGGGTGGGTCGGCGAGGTGGGGAGGGGCAGCCCTTGCCGAGGGCTCAAAGGGTGCTGAGCCCTGCCCCCTACTTCCAGCACTCGCACAGTGACTCAGAGGTCACCAGTGCAGAAGAGGTGGCCGAGAGCTGGCACTGAAGAAGATCCGAGGCGCTGACTCTCAGCCCCTGGGGCTGGCCCAGCCCTTCCTGCTCCCTCCTGTCTGTCCCAAGCCGCAGTGGGGGCCCCCATGAAGTCATAAGGGATGCCAGGGATGGGGTGAAATGGGGAAACCAGGGATGATGCAAGAAAACTCATCCCTTCCCCTGGCCCCAGGAACCGAAGCAAGACACAAGGAGGGAGTCACGTACCAGGAAGATGCTTGGGTGAAATGTGTCATTTCCATAATAACCACTTATTTTAAGTAAAAGTGACCCAAAGAAAATTCCTGCTAGACTGGGCTTGCATGAGCAGCATCGGGCGTGTCCCGTGGCCTCAACATACACACTGTAGCACCAGCTGCATTTCACACATTTCAGGGCACAGCAGTGGGGCTTACCGCAGGTGTCCTAGGCAGGGCCAGCTGCTGGTAGCCACCTCCTGTAGGCCTCCCCACCTGCCCGGCAGGCTCAGCAGTGATTACTCGGCCCTGCTCACCATCTACATTGGTGACTTTCATGAATGCACGTTTGATACAACCTAACGGCTGCCTAGTTTCTAAGGCATTCGTGCAGAGGGAGAGTGTTAACTAAACTGTCTTGAGCTGCATGTAGATGATAGCACTCTGTTCAGAGGGCTGTTGGGAGAGTGGAATGAGTTAGTACCTGTAAAGTGCTCAGAACACTGCCTGACGCCATCTTCATCATCATCCCTACCACCTTTACCAGCCCTGTCCTGGACATGACTGTTCAAGCTAATTTCACCCTCCAGGTTTTGCCAGGCTCCCCGCTGCCCTCAGACTCCTAGGCCAAACTGATAGTAATAATAACAGTAATAAATCATTTCATGATGCAGTGGGAAGGGAGCACGAAGCCAGAGCCTCAGATTTTGCTGCAGAACTGATTAGCTCCATGGCCTCAGGCAAGTTTCTCTTCCTTTCTGAGCCTTAGTTCACCATCTCCAAAATGAACACATTGGATAATGTCTAAGGGACCTAAGGGACCCCTAGGGCTGACATTTTGGGGCCAACCTCTTGACAAACCAGTTCACTCACCTTGTCTACATGCTCCAAATAATCAGAAACATCCCAAAGATATAGTGCAGTGTTTGCCTTCCTTCCTTGGGGCTACTCAGATAACTGCCTCCCTGCAGCTGCAGCTGCATACACATGGCCTCAGAACCTGGCCAGACCACACCTTGCCAGGAAGTGTGAAGAGGTACCATGGAAAAGGGGCTGGGTTTCTTCATTTTCCTTTAGGCCCGGTGCCTGGCTTTTCCCAGAGCTGGGCTCACGTTCTGGGCTCCGTGTGTACCAATCTGCAAGGCAGATTTATTGCCCCAAAAACCAAGACTTAAGGGCTTTCCTGTTTGGGCAGAAAAATGACTCTGTGATTGGACTATAAACCCCGGTGTAATATTTAACTTCTGCTTCCACAGGATCTCCCACTTGGGTTCCAGCCAGTTCTCCGGTAGTGGATGACAGGACGCGTGATTCTCTTAGTTCTGTACTCTCAAGTTTCCAAGATGTTCTGTGAAGTCAGGCAGTGGAGAAAGAGTCATGGGGACCAGAACCCCCAGGTCTGCATGGGCCACTTCGTGGTAGGTCCCTAATAAATACTTGCCAAATGGGTATAAAGCACTGAAAAAGTGCTGGCATGAATTCCAACAACTCAAGCATTAGCACTATAGATGATGTTCAGAAGGAAAAATGGGTGTATGGCAACATCTTGGCATCAGCCTATCTGCTCTCTCTCACTGGCATGGTTATTGCCAGCAAAAATAAGCCCACATGGCCACTCCTTTGTCACAGGTAAGGATTGTACATAGAACCCCACAGCCTGGGAGAAGGCAAAATGCATCCTCCTGGTCCCTAGCATGGGCAGGCTGCATTGACTGTCCATCACGTCCTCCTAAGACAATTTGGAGAGTCCAGCCACCTGGGGGTGGGGGTGGGGTGGGGTAGGGGATCACCAATATGGGTTAGTGACCCATATAGTGTATAGATAAGGATATTTCTGTTTCATTCACTAAAGTACAATTTTAGTGCTTGGCACAGTGCCTTGCACATAGTAGGTGTACATGAAATGTCGAATGGATGGATGGATAGATGGGTGGATGGAATAGCAAGGACTTTCACTTTCTACATTACAGATTTCTGTTTTTGTTGGGTTTTATTTTAATATACACCATGTATACTATTTTTAATGGCCAAGAAAACCATACAAAAAAACCCAAAACAAAACAAAACAAAACGAAACGAAACAAAACAAAACAGGCTTTCTTTCAATAAAAGAATTTCTATTATTTAAACTATAGTGTCCTACCCGTTTCCACCTGTGACACATGGGAATGTGTTGAGAACTATGCAAGGGGGTTTGTCTCCTGCCCCCTCCCATTCAGCTACCCATCCTACCCACTTCTCCACCAAACTCCACTGATGACCCGAAAATGTCACCTTCTCATTCTTCAGGCCGCTGATGAAAAATAGCAGAGAAGAAGCTGCCCCAAAATCCAGTAAAAAGGACTGGTTATGTGAAATTAATATTCAGTCTCTGATGGAATTTCATGCAATTTTTTGGAAAGTGCTCATGAAAAAATGTTAACTGAAAAAAATTAGAACCCCAAATTGGATATATAATGCATGCTTAATTTTATGAAAAGTATTTATACATAAAGACAATAGGGGGTAGATCAGAATGTTAACAATGATTAAGATTGTGAATGGGTTTCCTGTTTTTCTTGTGCATGATTGCAATATTATCCAAATTGTCTACAATGATTAGTTCTGATTTTATAATAAGAAAAATTGTTTCTAATTGATTGGGAGATGTTGAGCATATGAAAAATGTCCAACCTCACTCAGAAATGCAAGGAAAAAAATTAAAAGGTGGCATAAGTTTTCACCTATTACATTGACAGGGATCCAAAAAGTGTGCTGCTATACCCAGTTGGCAGAGGCATGGGGAAACAGATCACACCCAGCAGTTGTGGGAGTGTGAATTTGCACACCATTTGGCAATATTTCTTGCCATTTGGTTGCAGCCTGCAGGATTGCTCACATCTACACACAAAGGCAGATGACAGAGGCTTTGATGCAGCCCTGCTCAGAACAAAGACTGGAAACACTAAATGCCTACCAGCGGGGAGCTGCCTAGAGAAGTTATGGGTAATGGCATAAATGCTGTAGCACTGATAAAATGAATGAGAGCCCAATGTGAGCTGCTATGAAACAATCTCTACTGTTATGGGGGGCGGGGAGCACAGTACAGACCAGTCAAAGGGTGACTCATTTGGAGGTAAAAAGGAAAGAATATAGCACATGTGTTTGTAGATGCAGAAAGTCTCTCTGGGAAGATGCACAAGATATTGGTAATGGTGCCTGCCCCTGGTGAGTAGGAATGGGTAGTATCTGGAGGTCAGAGGGGGGAGGAATACTGACTTTTCATTGAATATCTTTTTCTAAGTTTTTATTTCTGTGCATGAGCACATTATTACTTTTCCAAAGTGAATTAGGAATTAAATGAATGAATTGATCCTGAGGGGATCAGGAATGCAGGCAACCTTGGCCCTCTGGAGTTCAGAAGAGGAGAGAGAGGCCGTGGCCAGGCCCGTGGGCCAGCGGTACTTGCCTGAGACAGCGCTCCACGTCTGGGTCACTCCGGCAATACTTTAGGCCTCCGTGTCTCATGGCATCCTCAGGGTTGGCAAAAGCCTGAAATACATCAGCTGAGAATTACTGTTCATGAAGTAGATGGCCCGGTTGCCTGGCTCCATGTTTTATCTGTGGACAATGAACCTGAATCTCAGCAGCAGGTTTTCTAAATTTCTCGTCCTACTGCTCTGACTCATAAGCATGAGTGACATCTGTCTCCGAGTGCTGGTTTGTCCTGCCTGGTAGGGGCTTGCCCAGACGTGAAGGCAGCCTGGGGCTAGCTGTGGTGCCTGGTGCCCATCACCGTCAGGACGGGAACCCACACACCCAGAGGCTCTCCCTGCCGGCCCTGCACTCAGCGAAGCACCAATTCTGAGGACCCCACACAGAGTCCCTGGACCTCTGACACCCTTCAAAGGGCCTTGGCATTTAGTATCAGAGTACCCACTGTCCACAGTCTTGCAGAAACTCGAATACAAGTCAGCCCTGCCAGGAGCCAGCTGTTGTGCAGTCCAGAAGTGCCGCCCATGTCAGAGACCGGGGTGCCACCTCTAGCTGGGGCAAGTGGCAAGCAGCTGGATGCACTCCCAGGAAGTACTGTGGCTGCTGCCAATCATGCTATTTTAAATGATTAATAAGTAATAAGGACTAACATTTGCGGAGTCTTTGCCATGTGCCAGACATTGGATTCTCCCAGCAGTCTGGTGAGGAAGATGCTGTTATTATGCCCAGTTTACAAATGAGGAAACCAAGCTCCCAGACTGGCCTAAGGCGCCAGGCTGGTGGGTGGAGGAGTCAGAGCCCGTGTCATCATCTCCCACCGTGCGGCCACCCGGGGTCCTTCCTGGCAACTGATTCAGACTCTGGCTAACTCCAAAGGCCAAAAGCAGAACAGAGAAGGGGCCACGCTGAAGGAGAGGGTATCTAGCTGGTAGCCTAGCAGGAGGTTTCCTTCTGCCATTTCCACCCCCAGCAGGCAGAGCAGCACTCCTGGTGGTTCTCCTCCTCCCTTCCCTGAATTTACACTCAGAGGAAAGCTCTGGGCCCCTGTACCCCATTGTTCCGATCCTCTCCCTCCCCCCACGGCAGGACATGGGTCCTGGAGCTGGACATCTGGGTTCAAAGCCGTCCATGTGACCTTTGCCATGAAGTCTGCTCTCTGAGTCCAGAGGGCCGTGGTGGGGAATGACTGCTTGGCTCCAAGCCAGCACACGGAAGGACTCAGTGAGTGAATGCAGCTGTCCCTACTTGACGCCAGGATCCTCATCCCTGGGACGAGCCAAGGCAGGGGAAGTCAGAAGTGCCCATCGTGCCGCAGCCGCTGGGCATGATTTCCACTGGGGAGACTGCCCTGCCTTTAATCCTGCCAGCACCTGTGCTAGGGGGTGAGCCTGGCTGATGAGCAAGATCCCTACACCCAATGGCCACCCTGCACAGGATGCCAGAGCCAGCCTCATCTGGCCTTGAAGTGGATAAAGGGTTCGAGAAAGGGGCACAGTTTGCAGAAACAATTCCTCTATTAAAGCACCAAGGAGGATGCTCAGCGGAAACCAGGTAAGAACTCCAGGTACTCCCCGGGGCTCTGTTAGGATAACAGGATAACAGGATGGCCCTCGAGGCAGGACTGGCCTGGGAGCCGGCCTCCGCCCACCTGCCGTGTCTGGTCTTCCAGTCCAAGCAGAATCTCCCTGCAACAGGCTGTCCTGCTTGCCTGCTCGCCCCGCTCTGCTCTGGGCCTCTTTATTGTTGTTTTCCAGGAACTTGGATTAGTGGGGAAAATTCCTCTCCGAAAATTCCAAACTTGATGGACTCTGGCTGAGATCTGGGCTCTATAGACTGCAGTGGGTTTGTAAGAAACATTCACCCGGGAGTTGGGAATTTCCACTAAAAGTTTTCTCAGGCTCCTCTTTCGCCAGTTCCCACTCCACCCAAATATCCGATCCTTCATGCTGGGAAGCCACCGGTTAGAGGCAGGCTTTCTGCTGTCACGCTCTACCCTCTGGCTCCCAGAGCTCGGAGCACACTCATCCAGTCTTGTTTGGCCAAGAGCTCATCTAGTGGCACGGCAAGTGGAGAAAAATGTTCTTTTACCAGAAAAGGTGCGGCCCTGCTGAAACAGATGGCCAGGGGACAGCGATCTAAGGGGGAAGGGGGACACTGCGTAGCTCCCCAGCACTGCTCACACTCTGCATCTGGAAAGACCTTGGCCAAGTTTCCCCTTGGAGCTTCCCCGAGGGCGTCACATACCTTCTTCCGCAGCCTTACTTGGCCGGTGATGACGGCCACCGCGTACATCTTGATGACCAGCAGGGTGCTGCAGAGCAGGAAGGCCGGGAGGGCCTGGCCACTCACCATCTCCAGGCCAGAGGGGTGCATCGCGGGCAGGGTGGGCCGAGAGCTCTGGCTCGGCAGGAGCTGGCCGGGTTGTGGGTGTGAGCGTCTCTGAGCACGCCTGCTGCGGGAGGACAGGGAGGAGGCGGGGAGAGCGCATGAGGGAGGCTACTCTAATCATCGCCCGCCCACTCCTTGACGGCCCCTTTCTCGTGTTACAAGGCGCCTGGCCTCTTCTCTCCTCACTGAAGATGAAGCAACTCCCCCCCCCCCGCGACCCCCACCCAATGCTGGGAGAAGCAGAGGGCTGGACGCGACCCTGACAGAGGCCCGGGCCCTGGGTCGCCCTCCCTAGCAGATCCTTAGAGGCTTTCAAGTCTGTTTCCACATCTGTAAAAGTGGAGGAAACAGAAATGCCTGCTTTCTGGATGTGGGATGAGACTTCTTGGCACCCGGCAGATGCTGCTGATCTCCCGAGTGGCAGGGACGGTGGTGGGCATGAGAACGGAAACTGTCTGCCCCGCTCTCAGCCTGAATCTTTGAACTGCAGCCGTACCTGTATGAACCTGACCTGCTATTTGTGGTCGGTTAAATAATGCCCCCCTCCCAAAGAAGCCCACCTCCGAATCTCCAGAACCTGTGAATGTTACCTTTCGTGGCAAAAGGGACTTTGCATATGAGATTAATAAGGATCTTGAGATGGGGAGGTGACCCTGGGTTAACTGGGTGGGCCCATGTAATCACAGGACTCCTTACAAGAGGACCTCAGGAGAATTAGAGAAAGGATGTAAGCATGGAAAAGAGACCAGAAAGGAGAGAAGGTGCCACGCCACTGGCTTTGAAGATGGCAGGAGTCACAAGCCAGATGTCTCAGTTTTCCAGGTATAACAACTTGCTGCACAGATACCACAGACTGGCTGGTTTAAACTACAGGAATTTACTGTCTCATAATTTGGGAGGCTGGAAGTCCAGAATCTAGGTGTGGCCGGCCATGCTTTCTCTGAAGTCTGTACTGTCCTGGTGGTGTTTGCAGGCAGTCCAGAACTCCATCTCTGCCTCCGTCACAGGGCCCTCTGCCTTCTTCAGTCTCTTCCTCACTGTGCTCATTAAGAACTCCAGGCAGATGGAATAAGACCCACCCTGATTTAGTTTGGCCTCATCTTCATTATTATGATCTTCAAAGACCCTTTTTTTTTTTTTTTTTTTCCTGAATCGAGTGTCTTTATTGCTTGTACCGTAAAAATACAAGGATCAGGGAGAGGCCAGTGGGGATGGGGGAGTGCTGTCAGATAAATGACATACACTTCAAAGATCCTTTTTGCAAATGAATTCACATCCACAGGACCAGAAGATAGGATTTGTGGGGGACATGACTCAATCCATAACCATCTGCCCACTGGACCCCCCAAAAGGCATGTTTTTCCCACAGGCAAAATACATTCACCTTGGGGGTCGGATGTGGCTCAACTGGTTGGGCGTCCGTCTCCCATATGGAGGGACCCGGGTTCGATCCCCGGGACCTCCCGGTAAAAAAAAAAAAAAAATACATTCACCTCATCCCAATATCCCAAAAGCCTTAAGCCATTTCAGTAACAACTCAAAGTCCAAAATCTCATCTAAATTAGTCATAGGTATGGCCCATCCTGGGGCAAAATTCCTAGCTGTCTTTGGACCTACAAAACCTAGAAAACAAGTTATCTGCTTCCAAAATATGGGGAAAATTGGAAGGATAAAAGAGGTCACAGGTCTCAAGCAAGTCGAAAACCCATCAGGGCAAATTCCATTTGATTTTAAGACCTGAAATAACCTGTGGCTCAATGTTTTGTCCTGGGACCTGCTGGAGTAGCAGCCTCGCTCTGTCCACACACCAGGTGGGCCTGCCCTCTCCAAACACAGGGGCAGTAGCCCCTCTCTCTTGGCCCAAGGGTGCCCCTTCATTCCAGAACTTTTTATCTGTCGTTCCACCCTTGGGTTCATTCTCCCTTCATTTTATCCCTTCTCTGTCCCTTCCAATCCAGGCTGACAATGTTTCTGCTGATGCAAAATTCTCAAAAGACCTTGTCAGTCTTCTGTGCAATTCACAAGAGACCAAGTCATTAGACAAAACGGTTTTCCCCAGATCTCTCCTCAATAATTGTATCTCCATTCTCTGAGGTGCTTGATTGGATCCATGAGTCCTAATCTCTAGAAAATGGTTTGTAAACCACACCCTCACTTGGAGCCCCATTCATAGGGAACTCACCTCTTGGCATTTCAGGGAGGGACCTGTTAAGGATGCTTCTGGAAATGAAGTCATAAAGCATATGACAACATGGATGAACCTGGAGGACATTATGTTGAGCAAAGCAAGCCAGACACAAAAGGACAAATACTGTATGAATGTGTTGCTATGAACCAAATACATTGTGTAACATATTGTTTGATTCAAAAAAAAAATTTTTTTTTTTAAAGATTTATTTTTATTTATTTATCCCCCCCTTGCTGCCTGTGCTCACTGTGTCCACCTGCTGTGCAATTCTCTGTGTCCACCCATCTCCCTCCATTGCGTCATCCTGCTGCGCCAGCTCGCTCACCGCACTGTGCGGGCCAGCTTGCCCTCACCAGGAGGCCCCGGGAATCGAACCCAAGGACTCCCCATATGGCAAACAGGAGCCCAACCAATTGAGCCACAGCCGCTTCCCTCAAAAAAAATTTTTATATGTATCCATTACATTTAATTGAGAAATGTAAAAAAAAAAAAAAAAGAGGATGCTTCTTGCCTTAGTCTCATAGTGTGCTACCTGGATAAGCTTAGACTTTTCCAAATCACCAAGTGCTTGTTCCTTTTTGCTTTACAGATGCGTCCTCAATTTGTCCCTTCTCACATTTTACTACAAGCAGCAAAGAGAAACCAGGCTGCGCCTTCCACATTTTGTTTGGAAATCTCCTCAGCTAAATATCCAAGTTTATGACTTAGAAGTTCTGCCTTCTATCCAACATCAGAACACAATTCCACCAAGTTCTCTGCCACATTATAACAAGAATCACCTCTTCTATAGTCTCTGATAACAGATTCATCATTTCCTTCTAAGGCCTCACTGGAAACCCCTTTAACATCTACCAACTGTCTCTTGAAAACAATTTAGCCTTTTTCTATCAAGCAGATCAAAATTCTTCCAGCCTCTATCCATTTCCCAATTTCAAAGCCACTTCCACATTTTTAGATATTTGTTACAGCAGTAACCCATTTTCAGTACCAAAAACGGCCTTAGTTTTCCAAGGCTGCTATAATACAAAACAACAACAACAACAACAACAACAACAACAACAAGAAGCAGACTAGATTGGCTGGCCTAACAATAGGAATTTATTGTTTCCAAGTTTGCTAGAAGTCCAAAATCAAGGTGTTGCCTGGCCATGCTTTCTCTGAAGTCTATAGCATTGTGGTGGCGGCTTGCCAGCAATCCATAACTCAATCTCTACTTCCATCACATGGCCATCTGCCTTCTTCTGTCTCCTCACTGTCCCCAAATTTCCTGTGCTCATTAAGGACTGCAGTCAGATTGGAATAAGACCCAACCTAATTCAGTTTGGCCTCATCTTAATTAATAGAATCTTCGAAGATCTTATTTACAAATGAGTTCACATTCTCAGGACTGGAGAGTAGAACCTGAACATGTCTTTGCAGGGGACGTGATTTAATCCATAGTACCAAGTAGTGCAGTTGGCCTCTAGAAACTGTAAAAATCAGGAAACAGATATTCCCCAAGAGCCTCCAGAAGGCTCTGCTGACACCTTGACTTTAGCCTAGTGAAACTAATTTCAGGCTTCTGGCCTCCAAAACTGTAAGATAATAAATCTGTGCTTTTTAGGCCACTAAATTTGTGCTAATTTGTTATAGCGGCAATAGTAAACTCACACTATTTCACTGTCTTCTTTAGCATCACTTTTTCCAGGAGATTTGCCCAGGCAAACAGTTTGTTCATTACAGGATCTCCCTGAAAGACCCATCAACTCTATAATGGAAATATCAATGAACAGTTTGTGCCCTAAGATTCCTCAAATCCCTCACCTGAAAATCCTCACTTTGCCATTTCCACCTCTGTTCCTGGGCAGGGCCTCAGCAAAGGCAAGGATCCTGTGCTCAGCTCACTTTGCTTTGCCAATGCTGCTGTCTTTACTAGGGGGTGCCCTTGGGAAGTGGGGAATAGGTAAAAGTCAGTCTCCCCTGCCGCCCACTCTTGAGTCTGCTGCCCAGAGGGACTGCAAGGTCAGTCTGGTCCATGCCTCAAAGCAGCAGAGACCAAGGGGAAGACTTGCCAGAAGGTGAAGACCCTGGCCATATGCTCTGGGACCAGACCCCGCTGGCATCGGGTTCCAGAGGCAGCCCTCAGCAGCTGGGTAGACTTGGGCAAGCAATTTCCCTCTCTGAACCCATTTTCTCAACAGTAAAATGCAGGCGACAGTCAGGCACTCCCCACAGCAGTTATGAGAACTAATGGGAATTATGCCTTGATATTGTAATTATGAAGCTCCTGACATGTAGTAGGCCCTCCACCAGTATGAGCTTCTGAGCCTGTTTTCCCCTCCTCAAAATGGGGGTAATAATCCCAGCCTAACAAGTGCTGAGAGCAGAGCAGTGGTGGTGTGATGGGAGATGTAAGCTTCTTGTCCATTTGCCATGTGCCAAGCCTTCTTTTATCTGGACAAATGACATGCTTGATAAACTGACATCCATGTTTTTAGAACATGGAGCTATCAGCTGGGCTGCCCCAGTTTCAAAAGATAAATGATAGGTCATGATAGGGAATGGGACATAAAGAGTATGAGAAGTAACTGTGCAAGCTGGCTCCTTGCTGATATTTCTGTCTGAGAATGGAGGACTGTATTAGTCAGGGTTCTCTAGGGAAACAGAATCAACAGGAGATATCTGACAATAGTATGAGATTTTATGAGTCTCTCACATGGCCACGGGGATGCGTAAGTCCAGGTTTCACAGGCAGGCTGCAAACCAGGGGCTCCGAAATGAAAATCCAATGAAGGTCCTTGATGAGTTTCCAGGAGATGTTGGCTGTCCAAAGACGAGCTAGGAAACTCTCTGAATGCTGAAATCACCTCCCCTTTTAAGGCATACAACTGATTGGATAAAGCATCACTCATTGCTGATAGCAATCTCCCTGGTTGATGTAGATGTAATCAGCCTTCTCTACAGTAAACTCACTGAGACTAAAGCCCATAAATGTCCTTGTATTACAATTAGCCCAGTGCTTGCTTGACCAAACAAGTGGGCACAATTACCTGGCCAAGTTGACACATTAGCCAACCATCACAGTCCACCCCACCCCTTGTCAACTCGGCAACCACACACCTTACCTTAAACCATACTTAGTCTCTAAGTAAAAACAATAACAGACATGCATATATATATATTTCTGCCTAACAATGTTCAACTCTTCTGCATACAACCAGAAATGCATTAATTTCCTACAGAATAGGGTGCAAGTCCTTGGGCAATATTCACTTTTAAACTTAACATCCTTAAATATTATGACATGAAACTAATGCAACTTGTAATATGATAAGGGAAAAGGCTGGAAAGAAAACAAAGAAATTTGTTTTATGTACATATGCAATCATTTTCATAATGAAACAAGGAAGAAAGATTCATGACTATTACAGTCCTCGTTTCTGTAACTGGTCATGTGGTCAAAGTTCATATTTATCACTACCTTCTTCCACTACCCATTCCATGTTCCTGTTACCTTCAGCAAGCACTTCAGCTGGCCGTGGTTCTTTGCCTGGTGGGGTGACCCAAACTTTCATTCCTGAAGATTCTGGGCCATGGTTAGTCCTGCTTGGATTGGGTTGTTGCAATTTTCCACTGACTTTAATCACAGGGCACAGCAGTACTAGGAGATGCCCTAGAGGCTCTCCTGTATTCCAGGCAAACTCTTCTTTACTCTCATTATGTAGATGCAGTCCTATTTCCCCTTGATAGTCAGGATCAATCACCCCAGCCAGTACAAAATTCCTTTATTTGCCTTTTGATTCAGAGGTAAGAGGGACCCAAAGTGGCCAGGTGGCAGTCTTAACTTCCAGTTCAATGGAATCATTGTTGTGTTCTCTAGTGGCAGCACTCTTCCTTTGGGGATTAAGACCTGTAGACCAGCAGAGCTTTAGGTTGCAGGGTCAGGAAGCAAAAAATTTCCTAGTGGATCACTAGAGGTAATAGTGAATGGTGCCACTCCCATTTCCACCCCTTGATTCCTGGACCCACGAATCCTGGTTATGGGAGTAACAGCACCATAGAGTGGATGCTGATTTAGAGCATACACAGCCTCCTGGAGAACATTGCCCCAGCCCTGCAAGATATGGCTACCTAGTTGGCACCATAATTGAGTCTTCAAAAGGCCATTCCACCATTCCATCAGTCCAGCTGCTTCAGGGTGATGGGGAACATGATAAGACTGGTGAATTCCATGGGCATGTGCCCATTCCCGCACACCATTTGCTGTAAAATGGGTTCCTTGATCAGACAGCAATGCTGTGTGGAACGTCATGGCGGTAGATAAGACATTTGGTAAGTCCACGGATGGTAGTTTTGGAAGAAGCATTGCATGCAGGAAATGCAAACCCATATCCAGAGTATGTGTCTATTCCAGTTAAAACAAATCGCTGCCCCTCCCATGGTCAAAGTGGTCCAATGTAGTCAACTTGCCACCAGGTAGCAGGCTGATCACCTCAGGGAATGGTGCCATATCTGGGGCTGAGTGTGGGTCTCAACTGCTGGCAGATTGGGCAATCAGCAGTGGCTGTAGCCACGTCAGCCTTGGTAAGGGGAAGTCCATGTTGCTGAGCCCATGCATAACCTCCATCCCTAACTCCATGGCCACTTTGTTCATGAGTCCATTGGGCAATGACAGGAGTGACTGGGGAAAGAGGCTGAGCATTAGCCACAGAGCAGGTCATCTTATCCACTTGATTATTAAAATCTTCCTCTGCTGAAGTCACCCTCTGGTGAGCATTCATGCGGGACACAAATATGTTCATGTTTTTTTGTTTTTTGTTTTTTTTTTTTTAAGATTTTATTTATTTATTCATTCATCCCCCACCTGCTGCCCGTGCTCGCTGGGTCAGCTAACCACACCGTGCGGGCGGGCCCGCCCCCACCAGGAAGCCCCGGGAACCGAACCCGGGGCCCCCCATATGGTAAACGGGAGCCCTACTGATTGAGCCACAGCCGCTTCCCGCTATGTTCATGTTTTTTGCCCACTCAGAAAGATCTATCCACATACCTCTTCCCCAGACCTCTTTGTCACTAATTTTCCAATCATGTTCCTTCTAAGTCCCTGACCATCAAGCCAAACCATTGGCAACAACCCATGAATCAGTATACAAACGCACCTCTGGCCATTTCTTCTTCCAAGCAAAATGAAGAACCAGGTGCACTGCTCAAAGTTCTGCCCACTGGGAGGATTTGCCCTCACCACTATCCTTCAGGGATGTCCCAGAAAAGGGCTGCAGTGCCACAGCTATCCACTTTCAGGTGGTACCTGCATATTGCGCAGAACCATCTGTAAACCAGGCCCGAGTTTTCTCTTCCTCAGTCAACTGATTGTAAGGGACTCCCCAAGAGGCCAGAGCTGTGGGCTGGGAAAGAGAAAGTAACATGGCAAGGGTGGTGACCATGGGCATTTGGGCATTTGGGCTACTTCCTCATGTAACTTACTTGTGTCTTCAGGGCCCATTCGAGCCCCATCTCGTATATACCACTTCCACTTTGTCATGGAGTGCTGCTGTGCAGGCCCAACTTTTTGGTTTGGTGGATCAGACAATACCCAGCTCATGATAGGCAACTCAGGTCTCATGGTAACTTGATGGCCCATGGGTAAGTGTTCAGTCTCTACTAAGGCCCAGTAGTAGGCCAAAAGCTGTTTCTCAAAAGGAGAGTAATTATTTGCAGAGGATGACAGGGCTTTGCTCCAAAATCCTACAGGTCTGCACTGTGATTCTCCTATAGGGGCCTGCCAAAGGCTCCAGACAGCATCTTTATTTGCCACTGAAACACCCAGCACCATTGGATCTGATGAATCATATGACCCAAGTGCAGTGCAGCTTGCACAGCAGCCTGGACCTGTCTCAGAGCCTCCTCTTGTTCCAGTCGCCAATCAAAACTAGCAGCTTTTCTGGTCACGTGGAAAATGGGCCTGAGTAGCACACCCAAATGAGGAATGTGTTGTCTCCAAAATCCAAAGAGGCCAACTAAGTGTTGTGCCTCTTTTTGGTTGTGGGAGGGGCCAGATGCAACAGCTTATCCTTCACTTTATTTTTTTTTTTTTTTTTTTTTTTTTTTTTTTACCGGGAGGTCCCGGGGATCGAACCCGGGTCCCTCCATATGGGAGACGGACGCCCAACCAGTTGAGCCACATCCGACCCAAAGATTTTATTTATTTATTCATTTATCCCCCCCTTGCTGCTTGTGCTCGCTGGGTCAGCTAACCACGCCGTGCGGGCGGGCTTGCCTTCACCAGGAGGCCCCGGAAACCGAACCCGGGGCCTCCCATATGGTAAACGGGAGCCCTACTGATTGAGCCACAGCCGCTTCCCTATCCTTCACTTTAGAAGGGATATCTCAACATGCCCCATACCACTGGACACCTAGAAATTTCACTGAAGTAGAAGGCCCCTGTATTTTTGTTGGATTTATCTCCCATCCTCTCTCATGCAAATGCCTTACCAGTAAGTCTAGAGTCTTTGCTACTTCTACTCACTAGGTCCTATCAATATGATATCATCAGTATAATGGACCAGTGTGATGTCTTGTGGGAGGGAGAGACGATCAAGATCCCTGCGGACAATATTATGACATAGGGCTGGAGAGTTGATATACCCCTGAGGCAGCACAGTGAAGGTATACTGCTGGCCTTGCCAGCTGAAAGCAAACTGTTTCTGATGGTCCTTACTAATGGCAATTGGGAAAAAAACAGTTGCCAGATCAACAGCTGCACACCAGGTACCAGGGGATGTGTTGATTTGCTCAAGCAATGGTACCACATCTGGGACAGCAGCTGCAATTGGAGTCACCAACCGGTTAAGTTTACGATAATCTACTGTCATCCTCCAAGATTCATCTGTTTTCTGCACAGGCCAAATAGGAGAGTTGAATGGGGATGTGGTGGGAATCACCACCCTTGCATCTTTCAGTTCCTTGATGGTGGCACGGATCTTTGCAATCCCTCCAGGAATCCAGTATTGCTTTTTTTTTTCTTTCTTTTTTTCCATTCTTTTGGATACATATATATATATTTTTGTAAAATAATATATAAATATATATATATATGTGCATTTGCTTACATAAATGCTATTATATATATATATATATATATATATATATATATATATATATTTTTTTTTTTTAAAGGTGCTTCGATTACCTCCAGAATTGCTTTTGATTTACTATTTTGGTAGGTAGGGGCAGTTCTAGTGGCTTCCCCTTGGCCTTTCCTACCATAATAGCCCTCACGCCATAAATCAGGGATCCAGTGTGGGGATTCTGCCAGTTACCTAGTATGTCTATTCCAATTATGCATTCTGGAACTAGGGAAATAACCATAGAATGGGCCCGGGGACCTACCAGACCCACTGTGAGATGGACCTGAGCTAAAACTCCATCAATCACCTAATCTCCATAAATCCCTACTCTAACTGGTGAACCACAGTGACATTTTGGGTCTCCTGGAATTAATGTCACTTCTGAGGCAGTGCCTAATAATCTCCTAAATGTCTGATCATTCCCTTTTCCTCATTGCACAGTTACTTTGGTAAAAGGCCATAGGTCTCCTTGGGGAAAGGTGCAAGGAAAATTAACAGTAAAAACTTTTGGCAGTTTAAGGGGATTCTTCCCCCAAAAGACCTGGCCTTCTCGTCATTCAAGGGGCTCTGGGTCTGTAAACTGTCTCAAGTCTGGGAGTTAATTAAGGGGCCATGATTCTCTGAGTCTGTAATTTGAGTTAGCGTTTTGTTCTCTCGACCTTGAACTCTTCTGCTTTACAAATCCAGAAGAAATTTAGTAGACTGCCCATCTATTTCACTTCTAGGTACCCCATGATCTATTAGCCAATGCCATAATTCTATGCGACTCAGACTATTTTGAGTGCTGCTTTGAATCTGCCTTTCATTGCGGTAGCCACGCCCACCTTGCCTTTGGCAATTAACTGCTGATACTTGACTTTTACCCGACTGAGATCCGATCATCCCATAATGTTTAAGGATTCTAATTCCATTACAGCCCTCCCAACAGTAATATCTGGACTACAGAGAAGAGCAACCACAGAGCTCTTCAGGGAAGATGGAGTTAGTCTTACAAATTTATTCCTCACAGTCCTGGTTAAAGGTGTGTCCTCTGGACATTCCTGGGCTGAGTTGGCAGGTATCAAATGGTAAATCCATTCTAGCATTCCAATCTCTCTTAGCCTCTGAATTCCCTCTTCTACTATATACCAGGGCCAATCAGGCATCTCAACCTCACACATGCTGGGCCATCTTTTGGTCCATGCTTCAGTCAGCCACCCAAACAAACTGTTAGAGCCCTTTTCTAACCCCTCGGGCTACAGTGCTGAATCTGGAATTTCTGCTTAATGGGCCCATATCAATAAATTCAGCATGATCCAATTTTATATTCCTTCCACCATTATTCCATTCCCTTAGTATCCATTCACATAAATATTTCCCTGATTTCTGTCCATATAAGTTGGAAAACTCATGCAGTTCTTTCAGAGTATAGTATACTTCCTCATGGGTCACACTTTGTATTTCACCTTTGGAGGCTTGTTGTGATTTTAGTCTAGTAATAGGTCTTGAAGAGAAGAGGAGTGGTGGGGGTGGGTAAAGAGAAGGATTCGAAATGTCTTACAAGCTACTGACCTCAGGGAATTCCTTTGCATTTTCTTCTGGTGAGACAGGATTAATCTCTTCAGGCAGGGGTTGGAAGGTAGATTCCTCAGGGCAGCCTGGAGGCTGGGCAGTGCATGCTGGAGTTTGGCTGGTACCTGCCTCAGGGCTGGGAGGAGGTCCA
>JAKSZT010017719.1:1878367-1987673 GCA_026826555.1 Tolypeutes matacus | reverse complement strand
ATGCTGGAGTTTGGCTGGTACCTGCCTCAGGGCTGGGAGGAGGTCCAATCTCCCTGGGGCAGGCTGGAGGCTGGGCAGTGCATGCTGGAGTTTGGCTGGTACCTGCCTCAGGTCTGGGAGGAGGTCCAGTCTCCCTGAGGCAAGCTGGAGGCTGGGTGATACAAGGTTGACAAGGTGTGGTCTCCACAGGGCAGGCCATCACAGGTTTATATGATAAAATCTCAGCAGAGTTTAGGGCTCCAATATCCCCACCAATATTATCATCATCCCATATGTCTCCACCCCAATCCACTGGGTTCCACTCCTTTCCAATCAATGCCTTCACTTTAAAGGCAGAAACCCTGCAGGGTTGAGATTTTAGTTTCCTTTGTAACTCTGCTACTTGTACAATGAGAGTCTGGGTTTGGTTCCCAGATATCTCAAGCCTGTGGCTGCAGGAAACAAGATTTTCTTTCAGAGCACACATAGAAACTCACATCATTCATGCCATGTTTAAGTTGCAAATTTGAAGCCTTTAGCTCAGCTCTTTCTTTGGTAACTGTATACAGAGTATCTAGGAGGAGCCAGCCAACATCATTAAACCTTTTGACTCCATAAAACTCTCTTAAGGTGCTGAAAACACTCTCACCCAGATCCTTGCTTTGTCTAAGCGGGGAAGTAGGGGAATCCAGTGGTGATATTTTGCATATCTCTATTGCCAACTCACGCCATGGACTGTTAGTGGCCTCTTCATTATTGGAAAGGGAGTCATCAGTACCCTGGAGTCCAATTAGAGTAGAGAGCCAATTGCAAAACTCCCAGAACCACCTCAGACATCCCATGTTTAAGACTCTGTTCTTCAAGAACCACTCCCAGTACCAAGTTGTATTAGTTAAGGTTCTCTAGGGAAACAGAATCAACAGGAGAGATCTGTACATAGTATAAGACTTTATATGGGGGTCGGATGTGGCTCAACTGGTTGGGCGTCCGTCTCCCATATGGAGGGACCTGGGTTCGATACCCGGGACCTCCCGGTTAAAAAAAAAAAAAAAAAAAAAAAAAAAAAAAAAAAAGACTTTATAAAAGTCTCTCACGTGACCATGGGGATGCACAAGTCTAGGTTTCACAGGCAGGGTACAAACCCGGGGCTCCGATGAAAGTCCAATGAAGGTCCTTGATGAGTTTCTAGGAGACACTGGCTGTCCAAAGATGAGCTGGGAAATTCTCTCTAAAGGCTGAAATCACTTCCCCTTTTAGGGCATTCAACTGATTGGATAAAGCTTCATTCATTGCTGATGGCAGTCTACCTGGTTGATGTAGATGTAATCAGCCATTTATGCAGTAAACTCAGTGATGACTAAAGCCCATAAATGTCCTTGTATTACAATTAGCCCAGTGCTTGCTTGACCAAACAACTGGGTACAATTACCTGGCCGAGTTGACATATTAGCCTAACCATCACAAGGATGTCTGCCTCTCTGTGCCCCCAGCACAGGGAACCACTTAAGATGGCTATCTTCCTTGTCAAAAGTTCAACTATGGGAGTGGGGGTGGCTCAAGCAATTGAGCACCTCTCTCCCACATGGGAGGTCTCAGGTTCAGTTCCCGGTGCCTCCTAAAGAGAAAAGAAGCAGACACAAAGGGCACACAGTGAATGGATGCAGAGAGCAGACAGTGAGCACAAACAATGAAGGGTGGGGGTGGGGATAAATAAATAAAATAAGTCTTAAAAAAAAAAAAAAAAAAAGCTTAGCTATGGGGTTGGGGGTGCCCTGCCACAGACCAGGGGCAGACTAGGAGAGGACCCTTGCTATGTTCATCCCTCCTTGGACTAGGGTGAGTACATGTCCCTGCTTGGTCTTCTGAAATGACAAGAGAGAAAACTCACCAGCAGAGGCTGGGAAACAGTATGGGCAAATAGCTGATCATTAATTACCTACTGGTCCTTGAGCCAAAACAAGAGGACTTTGTAGGGTAACCCTTCCAAATGATGCCTGTGACTTCATGTTAGGAATCTTCTCCTCACTGCCTGCTGAAATGAACCAGTTAATTCACTACCTGCCAAAGAGAATAAAACCGCTGATCTTTGGCCAAGAATTCACCTAACACCACCCTCAATCGCTGGTGGCTACTATTGTTGATTTGGGTGGTGGCAGTGATGGTGGTGTTACTTCTCTCTCAGTTTCAGTTTCTTTGCCTGTAAAATGGGACTGGTGACCCATCTCGCAGGGGGGCAGAAGGAATGTAGACGGTGTGCACAAAATTCTGGGGGAGGGGGTCAGCTCACCCTAGGCCCGTGGAAAATACGGCCGTGTGTGCACAAAATAAGGGCAAGAGAAGCCCCTGGCTCCACCCCATGATTGGAACCATCCTGGCGGTTGAAAATGTTTTCTGTCTCCATTCAGGTGGTGGTTACGCAGGCAGATAGACATGTTAACAATCCCTCGAGATGTAGCTTTAAAATTTGCCACTTTCCTGTATTTAAAGACACACATACACAAAAGTTTTCCCCATCACAGTTGCATAACCCTGAGCAAAGAGGAGCTGCTGTATCTAAAGCTGCAGTGTAGCTTTTTGCAGCTCTCCCTCCTTGGCATTTCCTGAGGATCAGAAACCAAGCTCTTCATGCTGTTTAATTGTCTGTGACATCAGAGGAGGCTTCGAGAGAGGAGGAAGTGGCCCCACCTCGGCTGCTGCTGGTGCCTGACCTCTGGGAGTCTTGCTGGGCTTTCTGTATCCAGTGATAGGGAAAAGGCACAAAACTGAAAAATTACTGTGCCTGAAATGATCTTTTAAGTCAGGTTTAGATTAGTCATCACTGTGGCATCAAGCCCCCTTGAGAAGCAGTAGTGGGTGTTTGTGAAATGTGGTGAGCAGTCCACAGCAGATGCAGCACCATGCAAACGGAGATTAGCGACCTTTCAGAGAGCTTTGCAGCCCCTCCTGGGCAGAGGCCCTGGACTCCCTTCCAGATGAAGAGTTTAGTGAAGGACAGTTGTTCTTGTCTGTCCAGCTTACTTCTTCTTCCTGCCTTCTGGGAAAGCATACCTTTTTTTCCCCTTCAGAATCTGTACCCCTATTGCCTGTAATTCTGGTGGGGCGGCCAATCTGAGTACCCTATTCACCTGTCGTGGAGTAGACACATGACCCAGGCCAACCAATCACAATGTGCCCTGCATGCACCCAAAGTGATTGGTCCAAGGGCTAGGCCCATAACCATGCAAGGCCAATGAGAGGCCTTCCCTGGGAGTTTATATTCTGACACTGAGAGGGAGCCCCTCTTGGTTCTGGGACTGAGCCCTGGGATAGTGTTGGCCTGAAGCTGTGTTCAGCCACACTCCCTCCCCACATGGAAGGAACCCATGTTCAGGAGGAGAGAACGAGGTCTCTACCTCTGACTCACCCAGGTCTAGCAGCCTAAACCCAAACAATTCCTTTTTTGCTTAAACAAAATATCAGTCAGATCACATCCCTCCTCTGATCCAAACCCTGCAGTGGCTCCCATCTCAGAGTAAGAGTCAAAGTCTGGACAATAGCCACAGACGCTCCACCATCTGGTCCTTGCTTCTTCTCCAGCCTCCTCTTTTCCTCCTCCCGCCCCACTCATTCATTCAGCCATACGGGCCTCCTTGCTGGTCCTCAAACACTGGGCCTTTGCTCTGCCTGGAACTCTCTCTCCCCAGGTATCCACTGGGCTGACACCTCATCTCCTTCTAGTTTTTTCTCAAATCTCACCTTCCTGATGAGACCTACCCTGACCACCTTAATCAATCTGCAACCTGCCCCTACCATCAATATTCCCGATGCCACATACCTGTCTCTACTTAAAAACAAAACAAAACAAAACAAAACAAAAACAAAAACTTTATTTCAACTTCAGAAAATAAAACAACAGATATAAAAGGCAGCTTAACAAATTAGGGAAGCATTACCATCTCTACTTTTTCTTTTCTTTCCATAGCATGTATGACCCACTGATACACAATGTAATTTCTTTATGTTTATTGTCCAATACGTGAGGACAGGGGTCTTGGCTTTGTTCTCTGATAAACCACAAGCACCTGGCACTGTGCCTGACATATAGCCACAACAGCAATTTATTGAATTGAACTGAATTAAACTAATTTGACTTGGATTTCTGTCCCTATAACCAAAAGGATCTAGACCAAGATAAGTAAAAACCTCTACTCTATTCCAGGAATTTAATGCTGGGTCCTGACACCTGCCCACCTACTTCCTGGAATACCCAGCAGAGCCTGTTTGTCTCCTGATGGGCAGAGAACCAAGGAAGAGGTCTCTGTGATTCTCTGAGTGGGACTGGCTGCCGGGCAGGCTAGGACTGGAACAAGATAACCGGGGCTTTGCCCCAAGGCACCCATATTTGGCAATCCTTCAGTTAGGCCTGGAAAAGAGCAAGGTCTGTTGAACATGGTATTAGTCAGCCAAAGGGGTGCTGATGCAAAGTACCAGAAATCTGTTAGCTTTTATAAAGGGTATTTATTTGGGGTAGCAGCTTACAGTTACTAGGCCATAAAGCGTAAGTTATTTCCCTCACCAAAGTCTGTTGCCACGTGTTGGAGAAAGAGGGCTGCCAACATCTGCAAGGGTTGAGGCTTCCTCTTCCTCTTAAGGGTCCATGGTCCCAGCTTCTTCCAGTCTCAGCCCTAGGTTGGGATAAGTCTCGTCTCTCTCCTGGGACTTGTTTCTCTCCGGACACAGCTGCTCTGCTCTCTCCACACGGTCAGCTGTAAACTCTCAGGTGAACAGCTTGTCTCTCTTCCCAGGGCCCCTGCCATGCCTATTGGAGCCGTCTCTCTTTCCTCACGTAGCTGCTTCTCTGTGTATTTACTTCCTGGTGTTCCAGCATCCAAAACTCTATAACTGTCTCCTCTGCCATGTCATTTTCTCTGTGAGTCCTTACCCACCAAGGAGGGTGGGGACTCAACGTCCTACTGATGTGGCCCAATCAAAGCCTTAATCATAATTTAAGCAAGTAAGAGCAAAACCTTGGAATCCAATACAACCTAATAGACCCAGAGGAACAGACCAATTTACAAACATAATCCAACATCTATTCTTGGAACTCATAAATAACACCAAGCTGCTACAAGCTCTGGCAGAATGCGTGCTCCTCCAGGAGTATAGAAGCACAGGGCTGACTTTTATTGATGAGAACAAACAGTGAAGACAGGAGGCTGCCCCTCAGTGAACTGCACTGACGTGAGGCTGCAGGCCATGCTGCTTGTCCAGGCTTCCACACCCAGCCTGTCCCCTCAAGTCCACTCCTGAGGGGGCCAGGATGACCTTCAGGGATGACATCACCTCACCGAAGGACAGCAGCCAGATGGGGTGATGGCCACAGGGTCACTGGGCATCGTCCTCACACTCAACTCGGGGCTAAGCACAGACACAGTTATAGTTAATTCTGAGGGAGGTATGGTTGTTGGATCCATTGTAGGGCTGTGGAGCCTGAGGTCCAGCTTGGTGGTCGCACTCACCCTGGGTTGCCCGGCTGGACCTTGGTAGAGGTGGATTTCTCATTACGGAGGCATCTTGGTTCTGGCTGTGGGGTTGTGGGCTTATGTCCACAGGGGCTGGTACCTGGTAAGCACTGAAAAGCGGGCGGCCTTTAACGGGTAGTTTAAAGTCCCTTCTACTCTAATTTCATATTTCCCATGGCGGGAAACTCCAAGTAAGTTCTTCTCTTGGGAGTGAGAAGAAGCAGGGCTTCTCAGCTGCAAATCCAGTGGTAAGAAAAGACCAGATATACATACAGTGGAACATTACTCAGCGATAAAAAGGCATGAAGTACTGCTACATACTACAGCAGGGATGAACTTGGAAAACATTATGCTATGTGAAAGAAACCAGACATAAAAGGTTACATATTGCGTGATTCCATTTATATGCAATGTCCAGCCCAGGCAAATCCATAGAGACAGAAAGCAAACTGGTGGTTGTCAGGAGCTGGGGGGTGGGGGAAGGAGGAAATGAGGGGTGACTATTAATGGGTATGGAGTTTTCTTTTGGGGTGATGAAAACATTTTGTAATTAGTTAGAGGTGATGGTTGGACTACATTGTGAATGTACTAAAAGCCTCTGGATTGTGTCCTTTAAAATGGTTGATTTTATTTTAAAAAGAAGAAAAAAAAGACTTGGCCTCTGCCTTGCTCGTGGCTGTACCTGTAGCACCTAGTATGGTGCCTGCAGAGAGGTGAGCTTCAGAAATACTTGTTGGAAGACTGACCACCTGAAGAAGAGGATGGAATGCTGGCTAATTCCTGTACCCCACCGCGGTGCCATCTTCTCCCAGCCAAGGAGAGAGAAACACACTGGTGACGTTCCCAAGCTCTGGCTTAGTGCGGCCCCTGATGGACCCCATCTGTCGCTCCTTGGACTCCCGGCCTCGGATGCTGTTGCTGATGCCCAGAGTTGCGGTCGGGCAGGGAGCATTTCCTGGATATAGCTCAGGACACAGCTGACAGGGGAGGAGGACAAAAAATCACTGCCAATGCACAAACCACTGCCAAGGCTTTTCTAGGGATGCTGCTGTCACCCTAAGTGTTGGCTCCAGGCAGAGGCTCCCAGGACCAGGGAGAAGCAAGCCTCACCCCACCATCCCCGGGCTGCCCACACATCAAGCCGGGCACCCAAAATCTCACACTCACACGAATGTCCCCCACAGATACTGGCCCACAGTGCAAATGGGCAACTCTGGTATCAGCACTTTAGCCACAGCAGGAACCCATTTCCTAGGAGGCCCTGAGAGGGAGTCTTGCATTCTTGGGATCTGTTCAGCCAGTGATGGATCCTGGGACAGCTGGCCAGGGTTTTCAAACCCAGGGACAATGAGAACCCCTCCCACTTCTTCAGCAGCCTCCAGGACCCAAAGCTTCCTCCACGCCACAAGAATGCACCCTTTCCTTTCCCAGTGGGTCTTTGTCACAGAGCCCATATTTTAAGATCACATTTTTTCAAAACCCAACATCCAAAAACGCCAGATGCCGAAACTGTCAAGGCAGGGAAATGCACGTTTCTTCCTTTACTTCCAATGTAAGGGTCTTCTCTACAACTCTCTGGTGGACCATCTCAGCTTGAACTCTGACAGTCACAGGAAACTCACTACTTTACAATAATGGCAATATTGTTTAGGTGCTTTCTGTTTAAACTCAGCATGTTTTATCTTCAGCATTGTTGCCCTGAATTACAGAGTATTTTTTTATTTTACTTTATTTTACCAGGAGGTACCGGGGATCGAACCCAGGTCACTCTATATGGGAAAGGGACACCCAACCATTTGAGCCACATCTGCCCCCCATGAATTACAGAGTATTATCAGGCCCATTATCAGATGGAGAGGGATGTTTGGGGCTATGACCTTGTCCAATGTCACAGACCTGAACAGAGGTGGAGCTGTCCGATGCCACAGTCTCTGTTCTTTTTTCTTTTTTAAAGATTTCTTTTATTTATCCGCCCCCTCCCATCTCACCACTTGTGCTCACTGTCTGTTCTCTGTATCCACTCACTGTGAGTTCTTCTGTGTTTGCTTCTCTTCTCTTCTCATCTTCTCTTTAGGAGGCACTGGGAACTGATTCTGGGAACTTGCGACACGGGAGAGAGGTACTCAATCACTTGAGCCACCTCAGCTACCTGGTTTGTTGTGTCTCTCACTGTCTTTTTTCCTTTGTGTCTCTTTTTTGTTGCATCATCTTGTTGTGCCAGCTCTCTGCACGGGCCAGCAACTCTCCGCGTAGGCCCGTTTTTCCTTCACCAGGAGGCCCCGGGAATCAAACCCAGGACCTCCCATATGGTAGACGGGAGACCAATCGCTTGAGCCATATCCGCTTCCCAGCCTCTGCTCTTAACCCCAGGAAAGAACTGTGGTTTGACTTTAAGCCAGCCCATTCCCCTCTTGCACAACTCTCATTGTTCAAAATTCCTTCCTCGTGCTGAAGCAGATCTGCCCCTTGGGGCCCTGGAGGACACACATGTTCCCTTCTCCACACCGCCCTTTGGAACTTGGAGGATGCCACCGGATCCACCCTAAACTCCTCTTTCAGGCAAAACAATGGCCATCCAGCAGCTCATCCTCAGATCCCATGTTTTTCAGGCCCTGCAACCATGAGGTCGTTCCAGTTTGTAAAGGGCCCCCCTGGAGGGGCCCTGACCCTGCATGCTGCCAACCCAGCTGAGACCAGAGGAGGCTGCTGCCCCTTGCCGGGTACCCCTCACTGCTACACGCAGAGGAAGAATTCTAACTCCAAGCAAAATGAAAACGCAGGGCCCCTTGTTCAAAACTTTTTAAGAATTTCATGATGGTGACAGCAGAGCATTCAACCAGGCTTGGGGCTTTCCGAGTGTGGAGCCCTGTGCGTCTGCACAGGCCACGCGCCCGTGAAGCTGTCTGCCACCCCAAGCTCGGGATGAGTCAGCCTGGGGGGAGGAAAGAAGGCAGGTCCTAAAGGAAGCCAGCGAAAGGATAACATCAGAGACTGCTAACGAGGCACAATCAGAGCGGGACAGGGCCTTTGATCATCTCTGTCTAATTTAATGGATGGCAACATTTTGTTATAAGTGATAATAGGAATAGTGATAGCGGCTCACATTTTGGAGTACGTCCTCTGAGCCAGTCTTCAGGTGACATTTTTTAAACAACTCTTGTGTGGGTTCACCATGTTCCTGGCAAATATTAACTCATTTAATCTTCATAACAACTGGATGAAGTAGGTACTGTTATGATTCCCAGTTTAAAGATGAGGAAACTGAGGCATGGAGTAGCTAAGTAACTTACCGAAAGCCATATAGCTAATAAATGGCCTCATGACAACATTTGGGGTGAGCAGTCACAATGCTATTGCCTGCATTATTTTTCAGGGAAGATTCCTGAGGCTCAGGGGTGATAAAAACAACCACAGTCAAAGAGATCACAAGTACAGGATCCCAAATCAGAGTCATGAGTTTGCAGAGCAGACACTGAGCCCAGCCTCCACCAAAGACCCCAGTAGCACGCTTCCTTGTGTTCTGAACGTGTTTGGGTGTCCACAGGACAGGCGTAACTGCTAGTCAGATCTCCAGAGCAGGCTCACTTCCTATAATTCAGGCAAAGGCTAAAGATTTATTTAACTGATACCGCCAACTTGAAAATAAATCTACAGGCTCCTTCTTGTACTTTCCGAGACACAAAGACCTTCACGTCGGAAGTACTGTCCTAGTCCAATTGCTTGTTTGTGCACCAGGAGCCAGGGACCCAGAGAGGGGAGCTGGCTTCCCTGGGATGGGTCAAGGTAAGAGAACAGGGAGAAAGGCCCTGGACTCCTGCTGTGCTGTCCAGTAGGAATATCACACGTACTCAAGTGCAAGGCGCATATAGCACTTTAAAAGTTTCCAGTAGCCATAGTAAATAAACAGATGAGATTAATTTTAATAATTGCATTAGTTTCCTGTGGCCTGCTGTGACAAATTACCACAGACTTGGTGGCTTAACACAGCAGAAATGTATTCTCTCGTCGTTCCAGAGGCCAGAAGTCCACGTCAGCTTCACGGGGCTGGAGTCCAGGCGTCAGCAGGGCAGGCTCCCTCGGGAGGCTCTGGGGGGATTGCACCTGCCTCCCCCAGATGCTGGGGGCTGCCGGCACTCCTTGGCTTGTGCCTGCGTCATGCCAGCCTCCCTCCTGGAGGTCACACTGCCTCCTCCCCTTCCGTGTACGTATGTGTCAAATCTCCCTCTGCCTCCCTCGTAAGGCTCCATGGGATTGTCCTTAGGGCCCACCTGGATAATCCAGGTCCATCTCCTTTTCACAAACTCCTCGATTTAATCACATCTGCAAGGCTCTTTTCCAAATTAGGTAACATTTCACAGGTCCCAGGGATTCGAACCTGATATCTTTGAGGGATATTACCCAGCCTACTGGATATTGTGGACTGATTTTGAGCAAGCTGAATTTAAAAGTCAACTCTGCAAACCCTAATTTATTGGGGGAAGAACAGCAAAATTCCCCTTATGTGCCATAACAATGAGAACCAAGAGGTTTAGCTTTACAGTTTGAAAAGTGCCTTATTTTCTGTGAACATCTCATGTGTGAAGTCTTCTTATCCCACTTTTGGAGAAGGGGAAACTGAGGCTTGGAGAGGTCAAGTAGGCTGTCCACAGTGGCCTTGTGGCTGAGCAGCAGGAAGGAGCGTGTGCAGGAGCCCAAACCCTGAAACCCAGGCCTGGCTGCAGTCGGGCACTGCCACGTCCCATCTGGGTCTGATACTTCACCTCTCTGAATCTCACTTTCCCCATCTCTAAAATGGGCTTGAGAATAAAAAAAAAAAGAAAAGAAAAGAAAAGAAAAGGGAAAAAAAAAAACCCAGAAAAAACAACGGGTTTGCTCATAGCCCTTCCTCCTTGGAGTATGTGAGAACTCAGGTAGCACATGGCACTGACCTGGTGCTAAATGTAACTTATGGCAGCTACTGGTTTTGCTGAGATTTGCTGTGATTAAACCCTGGCTAGCGTCCAGAGGCAAAGCTTTTATCTGGAGGACAAACTTATGACCCAGATCAACCAGCTAAACGAGTGAACCAACAATTTATACTCTGGGAGAGTCAACAAATACACAGCAGCCACTTACCACGCAGGAGGAAGTTAACTGCTAACTGCCGGCTGCCCCTATGACCCTGAAACCAAAATCTGGGCCCAGCACACCAGGGTCACACAGCCCGAAAGGGAAGGAATGTTGGGTAGGAGTCACACAACACCCAGGCCCTCCTGACACCACTGTTGGACAAACCCATACCCAGCAAATCCTGACGGTGGCCCGGGGTTTGGGCCTCAGAAGCTGGGGATACAGGTACAAAAGGCCCATCTGAGGAGCTCTCAGTCCAGTGGGAAGTAAGGTTTGTAAAGAAATAATGACGTCACAACTGGTCAAAACCATAAAGAGGATGTGCACCCACCAGGTGAGGGGAGGAGAAGGGGGAGAAAGGAGGGCTTTTGGTGGATCCCCCAAGAGCCTGACCTGGTTGGGAACCAGGAGGTGCACAGGAAAGTAGCCTCTGCCTAGGCCCCTGATAAAGGATTCCCCACCCCATACACATGTGGCCACACCTGCCCCACGGAAGCAGCCCTACCCAGGCCTCAAGGCGCAGGCAGCACTGGTGCAGAGGCCAGCACACACCAAGAGGAGGCTGGACTCGGAGGCTGCGAGCAGAGCTTGTAGTCCAAAGGACGGCATCCAACTCCCTCCACAAGGCCACTCCGGGTCCTACCAGCCTTGGAGGACCTCACCCGTGTTCCCCGCCTGGAGAGGCAGGTTCCACCACTGCCGCCTTGTACGCCAATGTCCTCCCGGTAAAGCCCTTTATCCTCAGTGTGGCTCTGCCTTAGCAACAGCAGCAAAGACAAATGAACAGGGGAGCAGGTCTAGCTCAGTGGTTGAGTGCCTGCTTCCCACGTACAAGGTCCCAGATTCAATCCCTAGTACCTCCTTAAAGACAAAACAAAACAAAAAAATGAACAGCAAAAGCTACTGCCACCTGCTCGTCTCTACTGGACACTCTGGTCATCTGGAAGCCAAGGCCCTGACCAAAGGCCATTTCAAGTCTGGCCTGTTCTCTGGATACTGTAGAGTAAGAGGATAGTGGAAGCCCCTCACTGGTTCCCTATGTCCCGCATCCTAACTCCCACACCAGGCAGGCTTCCCTGCTCTCACCCAGGCCCCAAGAGCCAGGTCGTCCCTTGGCCCAGGTGAGCGCAGTATTGAGCCCAGACAAGCCCCTCCTTACTGCATGCTTCCTGCAGCCATTCTCAGCACAAACTCAGGCCACACAGACACGCTAGACACTGCTGGGGTCAAGGTGTATTGAGCATGTCTGGGGCAGTGGCAGAGAGAAGAGACCAGCGTGCACTGGGGAGCAGAGTCAGGTGCTTCAAGATAATAAGAACTAGCCAAGGGAAGCGGCTGTGGCTCAATCAGTGGGGCTCCCGTTTACCAGATGGGAGGCCCCGGGTTCAGTTCCCGGGGCCTCCTGGTGAAGGCAGGCCCGCCCGCGCGGCGTGGTTGGCTGACCCAGCGAGCACAGGCAGCAAGGGGGGGATAAATGAATAAATAAATAAAATCTTTAAAAAAAAAAAAAAGAACTAGCCGAAAAAGAAGAGGCTCTTTCTGCTCAGACAGGGGAGCCTAGAGGCAGAGCTTCCGTTTGGGCTGGGAACCTAAGATTGGCAATAAAACTAATGGCAATAATAACAATAATTATTATTATTATATAACAGTATTAATAATGATAATAGCTAACTTTACCTGCCAGACACTGTGCCCAGCGTTTTATATATATTAGCTCACTGCCTCCTTGTAAAACTCCTAGGAAGTGGGCCTATTATTATCCCCATTCTAGAGAGGAGGAAATTGGAGTTCAGAGTGAAGTGACTCCACCAATTTCAGTGCTAAACCAGTGTCTTAAATAAATGTATATAGCTGGGATATGTGAAAAAAGGATCTTGAGAGATCCTGATGGATGAGGACTTGGCTGAGAAAGGACAGACACCCAGAGCCAGGTGTGGGAGAACCATCAGGCTGATCTCCCACTCTGAGCCCAGCTGGATGTTCTGACATCACCCAGGATCTCCTGTTTCCAACCTGGATTGTCTGTCTCAAAACTGCTGTAAAGTGACAGGTGTGCTATCATCAACTGCTCAGCCCTCCAGTATCCTGGAAGGGCCCTGAGGCTGGAGCCTGGAAAGGCTATGTCCCCACCCCACCCCACCCCCAGGTGTCCAGGTGCCAGAATGATCTGCAGCCAGGGGCCAACACAGCCAGCTCTGCAGCCCCAGGAGGCTCTGGCCCTCCCATCTCATCAGAAGCTGACCACCTCCAGGCCTAGAGGGACAGCAGAGTTTTTGGCCTCTGAATAGCACAATGTTATCCTAGAGGGAAATATGCTTTTCCCCCAGCTAAAAGCTGTATCTGCACCCAACGGTCCCCCAGCTCTGTGCACATTGAGCCACACAACCGCAGGCAGGTGAAATGGCAGGTCTGTGTCCATAAAGTCCTCCTGGGAAGGAGGGAAGTCCTGAGACCCAAGAACAGCCATCTCTGAAGCTCATGGAGTTAAAGGGGAGGCCATAGTGCCCAGCAGAGGGTGCCTCGCCCACTCATTCACGCGACACCTGCATCCAGAGCACTTGCCCTGTGCCAGGCACTGTGCTGGGGGCCGGGGACGCTGGGTCGTCAGAGGCACTCCGACATTGGGGGTGGCTTGAGCTCTCTCGGGCAGAAGCTTGACCCCGTGACCTTGTGACCTTCCTCCAGCCCAGGCCTGTAGGCCCTCTGAGCCACCTTCTGCCCTCCAGCCTCTTACCGTGTCCCTAGGCGCTTTCAGACGCCTCTGCCTGAGCTCATCAGGCGATGACTTCAGCGAGGTCAAGCCAGAGGCCTCGGCCCCTTTGAAATCCGAGAGGCTTGGGGTTCTTGCTTTCTCCTCCCTTTCTCTCCAGCATGACTCAGGCAGAGACAGGATCTGGGCTGTGGTCAGGCCCTCCATTTTTACGCAATTAGTTTCCTCACTCAAACCACAGGCCCTGCAGGGGCCCCCTCTCCTGCCTCTCAACCTTCTGACAATCAGTGTTCAGACTCTGGATGGATAAAGACTCCTCTGCCAGAGGTCAAGGTCAGTCCTCAGAAAATTGCCACAATGAGGAAAAGCTTTGTTACCGGAGTTTGTCTAGGTTCTTGACTATGCTGCAGAAATGAATTTCAAAAGCACGTCACGTTGATTAGGCCAGTAATTTATTAAGGGAGGGAGGGAGGGGAAATGGGAGAAAATAACAGATCATGGGTCCCAGAGAAAGGAAAGGGCTGAAGAATGATAAAGAGGGCTGGTTTATAGACTACAATTTCCCGTAATAGATTATAAGTGCCCAGGTTTTGCTTGAGTGTCGATCCATGCAGGAGGACAGGGTGAGAGCAGGGCACAGAAGGCAAGAGCTATTTGGCCTTTGCGCCTGCTTTTTGAACCATTAATTATTCTGCCCCTTTGCTAATGGCATGGGAGGAATCCCAGCTGTTTGCTGTTTTGATTCATTACCCCACCCATCAATCCCCCAGGGGGGGCAAATTTTAAGGCCCCTGGAGAATAGCTGGGGCTTCTGCCTTCCGGAGGAAACCTCATTCTGAATAGCAGAAATCTCATTCTGAATGGGATTCTCACGAGGGTCTTCCAGCAGCCATCTTGGGGATATCCACGTGGACTTCTTGCCAGGTTCCAGATCCATCTATTGATTCCCTATCTTACTAGCCTGCTTCATTCCCCCCACAGAGAGTTTACACATTCATTCTTAAAGGGGTGCTGAAGGGAGATGGCCATTCTTCTGTAATTACTTCCTGCTGGTTAGGAACAGTAGGCCCTACCTGACAAGGTGTAAAACCCTCTGGCTGTTCTATCTGGGTTGGAGGAAGACGGATCTGGCATTCTGGGTGAAGCTGGATGAAGTCCCCATATGGCTAACAAGATGTTGATTCTGGAAGAAATAAACTTGATTAGAATTTTGAGTTTATATGGTCCCACTAAGAGGATATTGGACCACAAAAGGAGAAAAGGCCAGGTGCCTATAAAGCCTGCATTTTCCTAAAATTGATGGGAAACAGTATTTTTCTTTCAGTTATTTTATGCTCTTGGTTAACTCTAGGGAAAGATTGCAATAGACAACAGGATTAGATATAAATTGCCAATCCCAGTTCCTATAGTAGAGGAGAGGAATGAGAAGAGGCATTTCCCATTTTCAGTTAAGTTACAGGAAATAAAAACAGACAAGGTTTCTTAAGGGATGTCTAGTTTGCCCTCCCCCTAACAGGCGTCTGGACTAGAGCTAGAGGGAACAGTTGGCTTCGACATAGACACTACTTAGCTTTGTCTCTTGAATAGGTATTTCAGGCTGTCCAATGACTGGCACTTGTGTCTATTGATTCCCTATCTTACTAGCCTGCTTCAGCTTCCTCCAGAAACCACCCTTTGTCCCACATTGCTGGATCTTTTCCAACTTCCTCCTTCCTCCCCTCCACCTTTTCCGACAGCTCCCTGCTCTCCATTCACTCAGAAAGTGGCCTAATAACTGAATTTCACTGGCTAGTGATGGGACTGACGATTGTTCCAAAGGCTGGCTGTATTTCTGAAAGGAAAGCCTGGTAATTGATGATTCCTTCATCCGTGCATCCATTTATTCCTGAAGGAGGCTACAGCAGTCAAGAGGCAGGCAGCCAGCAGGTGGGTGTGTCCAGCTCCACCACTTGGCAGTAGGGAGCCTTTGGGGAACCTGAGGCAGGGCAGTGACACGCTCAGCTCTCGGCAGTTACAGTGCAGGGGCAGGCAGCGAAGGACACAGGCCAGGACAAGTGCAGTCGCCCAGGTGACAGGTGTCAGGGCCCGAGAAAGATATAAGCTGGGAAACCTCAGTTGTAGCATGGCTGCTGGGAGCTAGAGAGGGAAGTAACAACAGCTGATGCCCAAGAGAAGTCAGAATAGTGGTTACCATTGGAGGCATCGACTGGGATAGGATAAGAGGGAACACCGTAGGTATTGAGAAAATTCTGGGACTCCATCCAGGTGGTGTTAATAAGTGCAGGACTGTCTACATAGGTTTGAAAAAAAAAATCATTGAGTTGTACCCTTACTTATTTGTGTGTTTTACTGTAGGTAAATTGTACCTTAATAAGAAATAAAATCCTAATGCCCATGTCTCTGATCTGAGCAACTGAGGAGATGGAGACACCATCTGCTATAATGGGAAGCATGGAAGAAATGCTGACTTGGGAGCAGAGATAGAAAATTCCCTTTAGTGCTTAACCAGTGCCTGGTTGCTGGACGTTGAAATTGTTCCCATTGTGAACAAAGGTGAGTTGAAAACCTTTTGTGCATCCAGATAAACTACTAGAAGTGGAATTCCTGGATCACATTATAAGCGTGTCTCTAAGGCTTTTTTTTTTTTTTTTTTTTTTTACCGGGAGGTCCCGGGAATCGAACCCGGGTCCCTCCATACGGGAGACGGACGCCCAACCATTTGAGCTACATCCGACCCTCTAAGGCTTTTAATTCATAGTGGTAGCAAGGTTTTATCAATTTATATTTGTGCCAACATTCATTAATTTGTTCATTCATTCATTCACCGATTGCTGACTTTGGGCCAGGCCCTGTGCTGGGTACTAGGGACACAGTTGCAAATAAGACAGAGAGGTTCCCCCTCCCTGGAGCTCACTGTCTCGGGGGAGCAGTGTGGGAAAAGGGGACCGTCCTGGTCAAATGTGTCTTTCTATCCCTGAAAAGGTACACAGACTAAAATCTTTGCCCACAACCTTGGCCTGAAACCAGTGACCAGCTATTTTTAGTGACTCTTCTTATGCAGTCAAAGAAAAAAAATATTAGGGAGCCAAAAAATCTCAAGAGGAAAAGAGCTCCAGAGAGGGAAAAGCATTCCAGGAAAGGGAATAGAATGTGCGAAGATTCTGCATTGGGGATGAGTGAAAGGCAGGGGAGCAAGGATAAAGAGGTGGACAGGACCAGGTGAGAGGTTTGAGCTTCCTCCCAAGACCCAGTGAGAGCCACTGGAGGATTTTACAGTTGAGTGAATTGGGTTTTTTTTAAAGAAAGCTCTAGCTGTAGCGGGAAAGGGGTTGTGGGGGTAAGCATGGGAGTTGATGTTATTTTTCCCGGGAAATTTGCATTTAAGTCCCCCAAAAGATCCACATGTGGTTTATGGAAGTGTAGGCACAAAAAGTGTGTTTTTTAGTCTTCAAAAGCTAATATGGCCTTAGGGTATATGAGGTGGGAGTGGCCTCAAGGTGTCCAGGGAGGGGGCCTGTGGCAGGAGACCCAACCTGCTACATCATGCAGAAAACAGCCAAAGGATGAGGATGTGTCCACAGAGGGTTGGATGGTTCTCCAAGCCCAGAGGGTGGATGGGGCCTCAGGGGAGCGAGGCTCAGGAAGGCCCAGGAAAGCAGATTTCTACCTACTTCATCCCTGGAAAGCAGGCTTTCTAGCAATATTGAGGCTCTGGGGAGACTGGATGTGCGAATTCAAGGACCAGGGCATTCCATGGCTGACTGTGTTCCCAGGGCCCGGGGTGGAGGCCCATGAGGAGGTTCAAGCATTCCAAAGAGGAGTGGGTAGAAGTTGTAGCCCTGCTGTATGCCCCACCCCAACAGGTCTGCTCTGCCCTGCATTCTCTTCCCCCTCAGTGCCACACCCCTCACCAGCAAGTTACCTGTTGGTTTCCAAGTGTCATTCAACAGACATTGACTGAGCACTACTATGCGCCAGAAATGAAAATGGGTATGGGGCGCAGCAGCAAATAAGGGAGCTGAGACACAGGTTGAAGGCATAAGCCAGAAGCAGGTCTTCTATCCAACTGCCTGAAGAGTGCCCTGTCAGCCCCCTTTCCTATGGATACTGAAGAGTGGGCTGGTTCCTTTAGAGTTACACAGCCTAGTTCCATAAACTTTGGCACTTTTGTTACTAAACACTTCTTGAGACTGAGTCCTGATTATTTAAAATCTTTTTATTATACCCAATTTACTTAGAACTTCTACCCATCTCCCAAGCCCACTGCCTAGTCTTGGGGCCAAGGCAGGGGCTCTCCCTCCATGCTATGGGGGGCATGTATCTGCTGTCCCCACCGGGACTGCTGGCCTGGCCTGTGGTCAGTGGGCATGAAGAGATGGCCAAAATACATTTATTTGTTTGTTTGTTTGTTTGTTTTATTTTTATTTTTTTTAAGATTTTATTTATTTATTCATTTATCCCCCCCTTGCTGCTTGTGCTCGCTGGGTCAGCTAACCACGCCGTGCAGGCGGGCTTGCCTTCACCAGGAGGCCCCGGGAACCGAACCCGGGGCCTCCCATATGGTAAACGGGAGCCCCACTGATTGAGCCACAGCCGCTTCCATGTTTGTTTGTTTTAAATGGCAGAAAAATAGCTATTGAATCAATCTCTTTTTTGTAACAACAAAAGCAAATACCCACACATAAGGAGAGAGAAAGCTCTGGAAGGAGGTACCCATGTGGTAAACCGCCGTTCCTGTAACCAGGGATTAAGAATTAACAAATGATTATGATTACTGAATCGTTATATAGTTGCTTCTTTTTTCTTATTTTTCCAGTATATTACAGAGTAGTCAAAAACTAATACCTGAAATTACTGAAACTGGCTAGATCAGCCTCACCTTTGTTTATGGTTATTTCAAAACTAGACTCACCCTTGAGTAAATTTACTTTTGGGATTATTATTCCAGACTGACCTCACCTTTGTTTATAGTTATTTCAGACTTTCAAACTAGACTCACCCTTGTGTATACTCACTATTAGGATCGAAACCACTCTACAGTCCCCTGTTTGAATCCAGAAAAACTCTAAACTCCTCGGAATCAGATTTGAGATAACCTGTCTCCAGTCTTCCCCAGGCATTAATAAACCTGTTTTCTCTCACCAACATCTGGGTGTGAACTCAATTCACCTGCCTCGGGCAAGGACCCAGAGCCACCCCTGCAGGTCTTCTTTCATTGCCTCTGGGGAGAAGGACCTGGAAGGGTGGCTTAGAAAATCTTCTCTCCTTAACTTTACTTTTGTTCTGTATTGTGGGGAATTTTAATCACACGCCCATATTTCACCCCATCAGGGCTTGCTCTCACTTCAAGTTAAGAGGAAATGCAGGGGCTAGAGGAATAAATCCTCTTCATGGCACCATGAAGTAGTAACAGACAATTCCAGAGGGTGGGACCTTCCTAGGACATCTGGCCCAGTCTCTTCAACAGGTCACAGTCACCACAAAGGGACATGCTGAATTAAAGGAGCCTCAAAACTAATGGATGTGGCATGTGGCCTTGAACACAGGCTTGCACAAACCAGCTGTCAAGGATAATTTTGGGTTAACTGGGAAAATCTTAGTAAAGTCTGGTTTTAGATAAGATGGAAATGTACAGAAATGGAAATCACTGACTGATTAAAGCAGGTTGCAAAACAGTATATTTTGTTTTGTTACCATAAGGAAACCACGTTGAGATCATTTAATCAGCATCTCCTGAGAGCAATGACCTTGTCTTATAAAACCACAGCACTTCGTCATCCAGTAGTACAGTCATAGGAGACCTCAAGACAAAACCCTGTGATTGCAGGAGGCTGTGCACTAAGATTTGAACAGCCAGGATGTCTGGGAGGTGGGGATGTGATGCTTTTAATTATTTTTGTTTGTTTCTGTATTTTATAATTTTTTTCATGCACCTGTACAATTTCTGTAATTAAAAAAAAATGATTTTAAAAACATACACACACACACACACACACACCAAGTATGGGTGCTTATAAATCCCAAGCCAAAAGAAGTGATTCAGGTTCCCCACACCCTTTTATTAGATCCTTCACCCGGTTTCTCGGGACCCTTCAAAGCACACGAGGTCCGAGATGGAGGAGAGATGCCGGAGCCATGCAGGGCGCGGCGGGGCGGGCCGCAGGCCCAGGTCGTCTGCTCTCGGCTCTGGCGTCCCTCCCGCGTTCCCCTCGCGACCTACCCCACTGGACTGCCTGGCGCGGCCTCAGAGTCCATCTATCACAAGGCTGTTGGTGTTAACGAAAACGGGGGAGCCTCTAGTGGGGTGTGGTGGGGTGTGGGGTGTGGTGGGGTGTGGTGGGGTGTGGTGGGGTGTGGGGTGTGGGGTATGGTGGGGTATGGGGTGTGGGGTATGGTGGGGTATGGGGTGTGGTGGGGTGTGGGGTGTGGTGGGGTGTGGGGTGTGGGGTGGTGTTCCCGCTGCGGTGGTGCCCGCACAGACGTTTAAACCGGGGTTGCTATTTGGAGCTCGTCTGGCAACCCGGCAGGGCCTGAGATGGGACGGGAGGCACGAGGTCCAGCCCCTTGGCCCTGAGTTAGCCAGGCTTGGGTTCAAATTGCGGCTCTTCTCTCAAGTTGGAGGACCATGGCAAGGCGTTTCGGGTTCCCAAACCTTGCTTTTCTCATCCACCAAACCAGGGAGAGGGCAGCTTATCTCTCTGAACCAGTTTCCTCTGCTCTAAACCGTGGGCAGGACCTGCCCGCCTGTGCCCAGCCCTCGCCTCGTGCTATTGCCGAGATGAAATGGGATGCGCGTGCGTGCGAGGTGCTCCCCACAGAGGCCTGGCCTGCCAGTTCTTACTAGGACTAGCTATTTTTGTTGGATTGAAAGTCTTACTTCCCACAGCTAAATGCAAACCTTAATCTTTGATTAGATATTGGATTTAAAAAAAAATCTCTAAAAGACATTATTGGGATAATTGGGTAAATTTTAATGTGGACTATATAATAGACAATATTATTGTATTAAATGTGGTATTGTGATTTGCAGGAGCTGTCCTTAATCTTAGAAGATATGTGATAAAAGACAAAGCTTTAAAAACAGGAAGTAGATTAGTGGTTGCCCGAGGTAAGGGCAAGGATTGACAGTAAATGTGCACTATATTTGGGTGGTGGAATGTTCTCAATCTGGTTTATGGTGATGGTTGCATAGCTTGGTAAATTTACTAAACACCATTGAATTGTACACTTAAAAAGGAAAAATTATATGATGTGCAAAATATGCTTCAATAACATTTTTAAAAAATCATTGGTTTAGAGCATGTTGACTGGTGTTTTCTTAAATTTCAAAGAGTCTGATGTTTGAAAGGCTAGCCCCCCTCTGGCAGGCACATAGGGCCTCATCATTTTCCACTCACATAATCTTATCCTTGCCTTCATCTTCTCTGCCCTTGAATCCTCACCACATAGTTGTTCTGCCCTGGCTGGGCCCTCCTGCTCACGGCTGTATCCCAGGGCCCACCCAGCAAAGGGCCAGCCACAGGGTAGCTGCTCTTTAAATACTCGTCTAAGCTGTGAGGGAAGTGGCAGGGTTTCCAGCTGCTCCTTCTAAAGGGTCGTCAGGGTTTCCAGCTGCTCCTTCTAGAGGGTCGTCAAACATCTAACCACTTTCTTTTCCCATCGCTGGAGACCTCAGACCATCTTTACTCCTCACAAGAGCTTTAAGCTTTGTACACCACGTTGCTGGTTCAAAACCTCATCCTTGCTCTCTGGAATTGCTTACGTTAGAATGCTTTGGACATTATAGTCTAATGCTTCCGCCCTTTATCAAAGGCCTACAATGTGCTAGGAGCTTTGTGTAAGGAATTTCACTTAACCCTTGCAACAGTTCTGTAGAATCAGTCCTATTATGATCCCAGTTTGGAGATCAGAAAACTGAGACCCAGAGAGGTTAAGACAGTTGCCCAAGGTCACAGAGTGGGTCAGGAGCAGAGTCAGGGTGTGAACTCAGGGCCTTTATGCCAAAATCCAGGCACTTCAGACTAAGCACAGATCATTCCGCACTCCAGAGGGTACACACACCTCTCAATCCTTCAGTGAACAGGAATGGAAAGACATCAGATGTCGGGGCAGAAATGGAATTTTCCTGAATCCCTTGCTGGCATCTGTTTTTGACACCTAACCACTGCTCTTGCATAATTTTGAGGACTAAAAGGTACTTTATCAACACTTGTGAAGGATCTCTCTACTCCAATCAGGGGTCCTTTCGTTACTTTTCTGCCATTTCCCTACTTCTACATGCCTCTCATGTTCTCAAATAAATTCTCTGCCTTTGCTTCTCTCTTATAAAAATTGTTTCTTCTTTTTTACACGTTTCTGGAGGGATCCGGCTTCCCTCCCTCTGGTCTCCCCATTTTTAGCCCTGAGCGCAGGAGCCATCTAGTGGTTAAACTTGGAAAGTACATCAACCTCTCTCTGACATGCGGCAGAGTGAGGCAGCATTTGGAGAAATCAGTCCTTCTGGCTCTTCCCTCATGGACAAAAATATCAACACTCTTCAGATTCCCAGAGGCCAGGTTCTCCAAATGTTTTTAAGTTTTCCCCAGGGAGTCCCCCTTAACTCTCTTATTAGTTTTTAGTTATAAAATATTTCAAAGATAGAGGAGCAAATATAACACCCATGTACCCTCCACCCAGATTTAACAGATATGAATATTTTATTATATATGCTTGTATCTCTATATATTTAATAAAATAAAACAAAATATCCAAGCCCTATCCCTTTTGTCTTCTTCCGTGGAAGCCATTTCATCCTCAAGGTGGAGTGTATCAATTCCTTATGTTTGCTTGTTTTTTTAAATTTAACTACGTATGTAGTATCAATAAATAATGTATAGAATACTGTGAGTTTTTAATATGTGAATAAATGGTGTACTATATATATCCTTTTTCAACTCTACTCTGGTTCCTGAGATTTATAGATATTGATGCATATGGTTCAAGTGCATCCATTTTTTTTTTTTTTTTTTAAAGATTTTATTTATTTATTCATTTATCCCCCCCTTGCTGCTTGTGCTCGCTGGGTCAGCCAACCACGCCGTGCGGGCGGGCCCGCCCTCACCAGGAGGCCCCGGGAACCGAACCCGGGGCCCCCCACATGGTAAACGGGAGCCCCACTGATTGAGCCACAGCCGCCTCCCAAGTGCATCCATTTTTAACTGCTATATAATACACATCGCGTGACTAAACAATGATTTATCTATCCATTCTCCTGTGATGGGAAATTAATTTTGATTCCAATTTTAATATTACAAATAATGCTGTAGTAAACATCCTTGAACAGGTCTTCTTTTGCCCATGTGTGTGTGCCTCTGGGGCAGGGCTTTGCACATCCTTGACATGAATGGGTTAGAGCTGGGCAACTGGGAAGGGGCTGGGGTAGCCAGAGGCCTGGGCCCAGTCACCTTCTCCCACAATCTTCTCCATTAATCCCAGTGGGCTGGACCAATATTTTCCTTTTCTATGTCTGCTAAAATGTGATAAAGGCTGTAAGAGTAGAATTTTTGGCTCTCAGAGCATGCACATCTTCAACTTCACCAGATACTACAAAACTGGTCATCTACTGTAACTCTTTGACTTCAGGGGTACTTGCTCCCCAAGAGATCTGGGTGATTGTCATTTTTTGAAATCTGTAGCATAGGATAGAAGAGCCACCAACCATCTATTAACAATTAGTTATTGGC
This sequence comes from Tolypeutes matacus, assembly GCA_026826555.1. Classification (NCBI taxonomy): domain Eukaryota; kingdom Metazoa; phylum Chordata; class Mammalia; order Cingulata; family Chlamyphoridae; genus Tolypeutes; species Tolypeutes matacus. The sequence continues at coordinate 1,964,652 of JAKSZT010017719.1, read as the reverse complement.
CCTGCTGTGCTGTGAATGATAAAGTCCTTTGTCTCTGCCTCAGGAGTCTAGTGTCTTTGCCAGCCTCTGTGAAACTGGTGGGCTAACTTGTTAGCTTGCAAGCAGTGTAAAATCTCAGATATTCACAAGACCCTCACACACTCACAGGAGGGGTTCCTTTCTTTGTGATGAGGGCAAGATTTACTGGACATCCAACATGTGCAAAGTACTGCACCAGGCTCTGAAGGGTGCAAAAGAGAAAGGTCACCCCTGGCCTCTTTTGAGGGACTCACAGCCAACTCTATTTTGAAAAATATATCATTTATTACCTTCCAAAATTATCTTCTCTGTGTGTTTGTTCCTTTATTTATTGCCTATCTATCCCGACCCCATGAGAGGAGATCCCTGGTTTATCTTGTTCACCCTTACACAATGCCTGGCACTTTGGGGGATGCTAAAAAAATACTGGTTGAATGAATGAATGAATGAATGGGCAATTTTAGGTAATAGAGGCAAGACTGAGCAGGGTAGAGTGGGAAAAATGGTCTGGCAGGTGTGGAGACTTTGTACTGAAGCAGAGTAGGAGATAAGAGCATTTACTCTGTGTATTCTGAGCATTTATGACATCCCTATGGAATAGCCATTGCACAGTTGTCTGCACTAATGGAGCCATAGAAGTCAACACATGAGATAGATACATATTAGGCTCCCTTTGCAAGGAACTGAGCTTTCCTCATTCACATAGTTACAGTGGGGACAGCCGTGTTCATACCAAATAATTCTGCTCCCATCCCAGGCCAGCTTATTGAATCAAGGGGGCACTCTATACAAGCTGGGCCAATAAAAGTCCCTGTCCTGGACTTTGGACATTTGGAATGTGTGTGAGGGAGAGAGAGAGAGAGGAGGGGGAGTGACCTCACTGTATGGACCCGAAGCCTTCAAACACCTAAAGGCAGATGCTGCGGCCCAAATTTCTTGCGAAAGCAGAAGCTTTTTTTTTTTTTTTTGGTAGAGAAGACTGGAGCAGATCCACAGAGAAAAGGCAATGAAGGAGAAGAAGGGAGAGAGGCAGATGTTCTGGTTCTGGTTCAGGTCCCTTCCTTGGTCCCCTGGCACTCCTGCCCTTGGATACCAGGAGACATCTGTAGTATATGATGATCCAGTTCTCTTTCTGCTTAACCCAGATCCAGTGTTCTCTTCAGTTTGAAACCTAAAGTTTTGATGGCTGCAATCCATTAATCACCTTCTCCAACCTTGGATTTGGATCTCACGGTGTGATCAATCTGGGCAGCAGATTTCCTATCTCCCATTATGTTTTGCTTATTAAGTGGGTTGGCAGTCCTTGAATCCACCCTCATCGGGAGGTAAAAGAGGGTGGGTGGTCCCAGGGGAGGAAGAAGCTGGTTTGGAACCAGCTGCACTGACATCAGTTTAATTAATTCCCAAGTACATTTCCAACAGAGTGATCTAGGAGTTCAAGGAGAGAACTTCCTGGCCTCCCATGCTGACACCCACACTTACCACTCCCAGGCTCCCATCACGACCTGCCCTTCTGTCTTACTGTACTCACATCCCCATCGTGCACACTTTACTCACCTGTCCTGCCAGAGCCCTCCACACTCATCCTCTCAATTGATCCTCAGGGCAACCCTATAAGGCAGGGATTTTTGGTACAACCATTCTTCAAATGAGGAAATGGGGGCCTAGAGAGGTTGCTCAGGTGCATGTATGTGGTCATGGCAGGGGCAGGATTTGAATCCAGGCAGTTTGTCGGCAGATTGTCTTAAGCACAACACCAAACTGCCTGTGGTTGGAGGAGAAGCAGGACATGGGGTCAGAGCTCAGGTATGGCCTCAGATGGGGTCTCAGACAGTGTTAAGCTCATTTATTAAGCCCTTTGGGCATGTTATTTAACCTCTCTGGATCTCAACTTCTTCACCTGTAAAATGGGGATTCTCATGGCCACCTCACAGGTTGCTTTAAAATTAAATGAGATAGGGAAGGGGATGTGGCTCAAGTGGTCTACCATAGGGGAGGCCCTGGGTTCCATTCCCAGGGCCTCCTGAGTAGGGCAACCTGGCCAGCGCCCACAGAGAGCTGAGGGCCCGCGCCTGAGGAGAGCTGGTACAACAAGATGATGCAACAAAGGGAGACAAGCAGACAGAGAAAAAACGCGCAGCAAATGGACACAGAAAGCAGACAGTGAGCACAAGCGGCGGGGGGCGGGGGGGATAAATAAATAAAAATAAATCTTAAAAAAAAAATTAAATGCGATAATGGCTGTAATGCACTAAGCCCAGAACTTGGTACTTAGCAAGCATTCAAAAAATAAAATAATATATGATAATATTGTATTCAATTAAAGTCACACTAGTCTATAGTGACAGAAGTTAGATCAGTGACTGCCAGGGGAAGATGGGGTGAGAGGAGGGATAGGAAGGATGAATAACCAAGGGGCCCAAGGAGACTTTTGGGGGTGATGGACACACTCACTATCTTGACTGTGGTGGTAGTTTCCATGCATATGTCAAAACTTATCAGATTGTGTACTTTAAATATGTGCAGTTTATTGTATGTCAATTATACCTCAATGAAGCTGTTTCAATAAAGCTGTTTGAATACATGTAATATTTTATAGCCATCACAATTTCATAGAAAGGAACTGTGTATTTCTGTACTCAAAATAGCAAACAGAAATCCAAATGTCATGTATCCTATGACGCCCCTCTGTATAATATAAACACTGATAAGATTTGGGTGAGAACAGGACTTAATGTAAACAGTTGAAACTGTGAATAATCTAGGCTTTTGAATGTTTTCTGTTGTCATTGTTTCCTGTGACTGTGACAAATTTCTAAAAATCCCAAAAAGAAAAAAGATTATGTTTTTTAACTAATCCGTTCTTGTGGGTATGAGACCCCCCTTTTTTTTTTTTGAATTTTTAATATTTTATTTGTATTTAAAAATAAAATTATATATTTTCTCCAAATATAGCATAAAACAAAATTTTAAAGTGAAAGTAATTTTGCTGTGCTATTTCTGTATAAAAAATTGGTTAAACTGAACAACGGTGGCTCCATTTTGCAATCTGAAGTGTGAGACCCTTTTGATTGGACTATGTAGGTGAGGCTGAGCCAGCTTGGATCCCTGCCCCCTTGCTGGGTCTGATATAAATAGAGACACACAGAGAGAAAGAGATGCAGAAAAAGGGAGCTCTGCCATTTTGACCCGGCCATGTGAGAGAGAGGACTCCAGGTTCACCTACAGCTGCAGAAAGGCAGAGAAACCCTGAAGAGACAAGTCCTATGCCTGGTTGCCCACAGCTGAGCTCTGGGAGATGGTAGATTATGGAAGGCAGAGAGCTCAGCAGAGATGGTGGCCATCTTGCTTTGCCCCGTGGCAGGACCCTGAGAAAGCATCTCTGCTGATGCCTTGATCTAGATATTTCACAGCCTCAGAACTGTAAGCTTCTACCCCAAATAAATCCCCTTTATAAACGCCAACATATTTCAGATACTTTGCATTGGCAGAACTGTGGCAAACCAAGACAGTGACCTTATGAGTGACAAAGTTGGGGTTTTTACCCATGTCTCTATGAGTTCGCAGCCTACCAGCACCCTCTAGTGCTTCCCTTGGTATGATCTCAGTAAGTTTTCCCAGCCAAGGGCAGCCTCCCAGTCGATCAGCGTGGTGACCCTTCCTTAGTCATCAAGCCGGCTGCGCCGTCGGAAACAGGTGGTGTTGGGGACGCTGTCTCTGGTCCTGAAAATCTCGGCCCGCCGCTAAACCAAAATGCAGAGCCCTCTCCGCGACAGTCACTCTTCCAAGCCTTTCTGGCTGCTCCTTCAATCTATAGAGGCCTTGGGGACTCAAGCTGGGGGTTCTGAATGATTTCAGTTAACACTTTAAACGCTGTAGGCAGTGCTCCAAGGGAGCAATAACAGAACGCGTGAAAGGGGCAGGAAGCAGAGCCAGGATCATTGTGCAGATGGGGGCCGGTGAGTGCTGGGGCTGAGCCGTGTCTGTCTCTGTGGCTCAGATGGGTCTGGCTCGCTCAGAGAGCTCTTTGTGAATGAAGCCCTTTACCCCTGCGGCCAACTTCCCACCCTCTATGGATTCCAGCAGCAAATTTGAGATAAATGATCAAATGACAAATCAGGAAATACTCACACTTTTAAGGGATCAAAATGTCATACAAGTATGTAGAGTGGCACAAACCAAGCTCACAGCAACTCTGCTGCCCATGACTAGTTGATCCAAGGTCAAGATATTTGACCCAGGTTCGGCCAGTCAGATCCTCCCAAACTTGAAACCTGGACCAGAACACATGGGTATGGGAAGTCACCAAAACTGACCCATCTGAGGGCAGTGTCTGAGCAACAAGGCCCCAGAGCTTCTGCTGCTGAGTCCTACACATCCCACCCCTGGGATTCTCCCGAGCATTTTCACATTTCCACGAGCATCCTTCTAATAAGCCCTTTATAGCCCAAGTCAGTCAGTATCAGTTTCTTTGCTTGGAAGCAAAGAACCTTAACTGATAGATCAATTGGTAATTAAAAGAGTGGGAGATGGGCAAGAGATATTTAGGGAAATGTGGAGATTTTCAGTGTATTACCGAGCCCATGTGGAGAAAAATGCAGGGAGACATCTCCCCACCCTCCCTCTTCCAAAGCCGTGTTTCCATGGCAATAAAACAGCTAGGCAAATATCACCTGGATTCCCCTTGGGACCATAAGCCCACCCAAAGGTGAGCTCCAGAGCCTTGGGAAGCCTTGGGAAGCTGCTGCCTCAGGCCAATGTAAGGGGATAAGAAAGGTCAAGACTGCCTCCTCTACCACCACCACCACCAGGATAGGGCAGTGGCTCCTAAAGAGCCTAGAAGGTCAAAAGCAATTGAAAGATCCATGTAAATCTCAACATCTCCATGAAACTCCCAGGCCTTTCTTTGATGAATTGTCCAGAAAAATCTATTGCATTGGAAGGGCTGAGGCCTCTAGAAAACAAGTTCAAAGATTGATTCTATAGATGCTGCCTTAGTTTCCTATGGTTCTATAACCTATACCACAGATTAGTTGACTTAAATAACAGGACTTTATTGACTCACAGTTTGGGAGGCTAGAAGTCCAAAATCAAGGTGTTGGTAGGCCATCCTTTCTCTGAAGTCTGTAGCATTGTGGTGGTGGCTTGCCAGCAAACCATAACTCAGTTTCTGTCTCCATCACATCGCCATTTTTCTCCTTCTGTCTCTTACTGCTCCTACTATATTGTGTACAATTTTTTTCTTCTTATAAGGACTCCCTGATCCAGTTTGGCCTCTGTATTAGTCAGCCAAAGGGGGTGCTGATGCAAAATACCAGAAATTGGTTGGTTTTTATAAAGGGTATTTATTTGGGATAGAAGCTTACAGTTACTGGGCCATAAAGCATAAGTTTCTTCCCCTACCAAAGTCCATCGCCACATGCTGGAGCAAGATGGCTGCCGATGTCTGCAAGTGTTCAGGCTTCTTGGGTTCCTCTCTTCCCGGGGCTCTGTTTCTCTCCAGGCTTAGCTCCTCTGTTTCCTTCACAAGGTCAGCTGTAGAGTATGGAGCTCTCTAGGCTTTGCCTCTCACCACAAGGCCAGTTGTGAACTGTCAGGCGAATGGCTCGTCTCTTTTCCTGGTGCCTTCTCTCCTTCCTCATGACCAAGCTCCTCTGTGCTTACTTCTCCAGGTGCCAGCATTGAAACTCAGCATCAGAACGCCAACTCAAAACTGCTCCAACACTGTCCTTTGCCATGTCTTTTATCTTCGAGATCCCACCACCAAGGGGTGGGGCTCAATGCCCTATTGATGTGGCCCAGTCAACGCCCTAATCATAACTTAATCATGCCCAGATTAGCAGACCAGTTTACAAGCATAATCCAATATCTATTTTTGGAATTCATAACTATATCAAACTGCCAAAATTCTACAGCCTCATCTTAAGAGGATCCTCAAAGATCCTATTTATAAATGCATGCATTGGACTGGGGCTTAGGACTTGAACATGTCTTTGAGAGGGACATGATTCAACCCATAATAGAAGCTACATCATGGTTTAATTCCATTTTTCAGGTCTTTGATATAAAATGTAGAAAAGATAGAGAAAAAGTGGGATGTGGACAATTGGATGGAGGTTATCAGGGGGATGTGGAGGACTTGGCAGACTCAGAACTCCAGATCCTCAGAAATGACCCCACAGCTGTGCCTTCCTTGCAGAGCAAAGTGCACTGCTTTCCCTCAGCCATGTGGCTTCATCTGTAACTGAGGTTCAGATTCAGCATGGCCCTGATGGAGGGTGACATATAGAATTTGTGTGGGAAAGAGGACTTGCCTCTAGAAGGAACTGCAGGAATCTACTATTTTACATCGTCAGGCAATCTGGGGAATGACAGCTATAAATTTTGAAGCTCTCTCAAAGCTTTCTTAATTACCCCTGTTCAAAGACGGTAGGGGTAATTAAGGACTGGGGGACAGATACAGGAGACTCTGCATTCAGGGGCCAGTGCAGGGGGCTGAGGCGGCTGGGTGTTTGGCAGTTTTCAGGGTTGCTTAATGCAAACCCGGACCAAATGCAGACCCTCTCACATGACATCAAAGGGCCCTTAGCATAATGTAGAGCAGTGTACATTATGCGCGTATCCCTGGGGTTCACATGGGCTTTCCAAGGAGGACACAGCATGAATCATTTAAAGGGAATCGATTTTCAGAGCCTCAGCTTCCACTGTCCTCTTTCCTAAAATTGATCTGCCTTCTCTTTCACAATATACTCTTCTCTATTTAATAAAGAAAGGCCCAGTTCTCGGCTGCCCCAGCTCTGACACCAAACAGAGGGGGAATGAGAGCCGGCGATGTCTGCTGAGCATCCTTCAACCAAGGCCCTTACGCACTCCCCAGCCACCTCACCACGAGATGTATTGGTTATTGGTCAAAACTTTAAAAAGCATATGTGTAGGGAAGCGGCTGTGGCTCAATCAGTAGGGCTCCCGTTTACCATATGGGAGGCCCTGGGTTCGGTTCCCGGGGCCTCCTGGTGAAGGCAAGCCCGCCCGGCGTGGTTAGCTGACCCAGCGAGCACAAGCAGCAAGGGGGGGATAAATGAATAAATAAATAAAAATCTTAAAAAAAAAAAAAAAAAAAAAAAAAAAAAAAAAAAAAAAAAAAAAAAGCATATGTGTGATATTTTGACAAATTGTGGACTGATGTTACTGTAATGATGACAATCCAGAAGAAATTTTTTTCACATTCAGAGGCTCATGGTCGTAGGAACTTTTTATACCCTTCCAAATTTCAGTATATATATATATGTATTTTTTTTTTTTTTGTACATATAAATAGTTTTATTTTTTTATTTTTATTTATTTATTTATTTTTTTCATGGGAGAAAAAAAAAAAGTAAATTTAATGGCCACAAGTTCAATTTAAACCAACAGTAATACACAGATGCCCCATAACATAAAGGGTAAGAGCTTGAGCTCCAGCATCAGCAAAGCTAGACTCATAGTTTATATATGTATTTTAAAGATTTATTTTATTTATTTATTTCTCCCCACCCCTTGTTGTTTGCATGTGCTGTGTCTGTTTGTCTTTCTTGTTTCCTTAGGAGGCACCGGAAACCAAACCCAGGACCTCCGATGTGAGAGGGAGACGCCTAATGGCTTGAGCCAACTCCGTCCCCTGTTTTGTTGTATCTCTCATTATGTTTTGGTTTTTTTTTCCTTCTTGTGTCTCTTGTTGTGTCATCTTGTTGCGTCAGCTTGCCACACCTGCCCATCATATCAGCTCACTGTCTTGCTTGTCCTCTTTAGGAGGCACTGGGAACTTCCATTCCCTGCTTTGTTGTGTCTCTCATTATGTTTTTTTTCTTGTGTCTCTTGTTGTGTCAGCTTGCTGCACCTGCCTGTCACTCCAGCTTGCTGTCTTCTTTAGGAGGCACCAGGAACCGAACTAGGGAACTCCCATGTGGTAGGCGGGAGCCCAATCACTTGAGCCACATCCGCTTCCCACATTTTTATTTTTGTTGCAGAAACAGATGATAGAGTGATAAGTAAAAGGTTTGTTCTGTTTCAAATATTTATTTTCATGGATATATAATCGATAATGCATCCATTTCACATACATTGCATTCAGTCATCTGAACATTGCTGCCCAAGTGAAATTTACACACTTTTAAAAACTGATTTCAGTGTAGAAGAATTGGAGCTTGCGTGACTATACATTTTTACAATATCATGGGTGGTTCTGACAGCAGCAAACACAAAAGTGTTTTCTTTTTTTTTTTTTTTTTTACCAGGAGGTCCCGGGGATCGAACCCTGGTCCCTCCATGTGGGAGACGGACGCCCAACCAGTTGAGCCACATCCGACCCCCCAAAAGTGTTTTCTAAACTAGAAAATGATTGTAGACAAACCATTTTTACTACCATGTCAAAAAGATAAGTCTCCTCAGTGCCCTACATTCTGGGGAAAAATGTTATCTCATACGAATTTTCTCCAAATTTGAATTTAACTTTGTTAAGCTAATTAACATAATATTAACATCTATTGAAAATATGGTTTAGGGAAACGGATGTGGCTCAAGAAGTTCGGCGTCCGTCTACCATATGGAGAGACCGGGGTTCGATCCCCGGGACCTCCCGGTAAAAAAAAAAAAAAAAAAAAAGAAAATATGGTTTAAGTAGACTCTCTTCTCTACATGTTTATTTGAACTATATTTTGCTAAATTTACTATTGGCAAAATTTGGATTGCGTCAGTTTTTAAATAGATAATATAACTCAGAACACATGTGATGTAATTGCCTGGTTTGTCACAGGCACAGTCCTTTCCTCATCCGTATACGGCCTCTATTTGCGCCATAAAAACCAAACTCTGCAGATAAAATCCATGACAGCTTCACCAACCTAAAGGTTGTTGTAAATTATGTTCTCTTTTTTTCAGTTCTTTTCTTCAATGAAATCTACCCAACTTTAAAAATATATCGCATTAAGGAAAAATTCTGTGGAGGAAGTGGAATGGAAATAGGCTGTCAAGGAGATAAAAGAAAAATAGAAGTCATAGAAGAGCTTCTTGGAACTTTTTTTTTTTTTTTTTTTTTAGGATTGAACCTGGGACCTCGTAAGTGGGAAGCCGGCGCTCAACCACGGAGTCACATCAGCTCTCCTGAGTTGGTTTTTTTGTTTGTTTGCTTGTTGTTTATTTTGTTTTTAGGAGGTACCAGGGAACAAGCACAGGACCTCCCATGTGGGAAGCAGTTGCTCAACTGCTTGAGCCTCATCTGCTCCCCTCTTGGTACATTTTTAAAAATGGCTTTTTCTATATCACATCTCTATGATATTTAGAGTCCACAAGATATCAGAGTGAGAAGAGTTTTAGTTAAAAATATCAATATATTAAAATACTGAAAATTACATCATTTGCAACCATTTAAACTTAATGATGAAAACATTTATATATCAACTTAAAATGTGTGAAGGGATGCTTAGTTTTTCCAAATTCTTTTAGGGAATAGGGAAGCAAAACCCAAAGTTTGAAGACCACTGACTTCGAGGAAGGTTTTCAAACACTTAAGAAAGTGGGACAACGGCTGGATTCATCGTGTGCATCCATCCCACCCACCCCTTACTTTGTGCCCCCTTCCCCAGGGCCAGTGAGACCCCCTCTCCCTCACCATGAGCTAGAGTTTGGCAAGGGATGTGCTACTCTTTATTAAATGCCTTCCTGACTGTACACTGTGGGCTTGGCATGTTGGGTGGGAAGAGTCATAATCAAAACAAAAGCAAGCTCTTGGATCTCAGGGGGAGCCAGGAGGGAGCATGGAAGCGTCAGAAACCAAGTGGGCAGGGTCATACAATAGGCTGGGCATGTCCAGGGCTTCCCAAATGTCCCTGAACATAAGATTCACCTGAGGGTTCTTGTTAAAAAACCAATTCCCCAAAAATTATTTTTTAAAAATAATTTTAAAAAAATTCCCAGCCCCAGCCCTGACCTCTGAATCAATCAGGAGGTGCTGGGACACAATGTGCTCTGCAAACACTGAGGTGATACCCAGCATCGGCTGCATCTGGGAAAGCCAAACACAAAGCAGAGGTTCCCAGGGTTTGAGTACCTGGAGTGTCTAACAGCCTCTGGCTAAGAGCACCTGGCACCTCATCTCACCAAACGGAGATGGAAGCCAAGGAGTAGAGTGTGCCAAGCTATAGAGTTGAGGCCCTCTCTCCCCTCCAGCCCGGGGAGAGCTTCATGGCCCTTCTTGTCCTGTGCTTCTATGGCTGACCAGCAGTGGCAGTAGTGACAGTCATCGTAAAACAATAGGGTAACCTTTAGTGGGCACAGTGCCAAGTGCTCTTTCTGTGTGATCTCATGAAATTCTCACCCTGTGCCATAAATACTATTTTACATTCCATTTTACAGGAGAGAAAACTGAGGTTACTAAAACATTTCTTCCCCCCTGCCTCCCGCCCCCTGAGATGGCTCCATTATCTGTCTGCTCATTGTCTGCTCTTCTTCTTTAGGAGGCACGGGGAACTGAACCTGGGACCTCCCATGTAGGAGGTGTATCCAACTGGTTGAGCCACATCTACTCCCCCTAAAACAATTCTTGACTCGTTCCACGGCGACCACCCTGATCCAAGGCACAGTCATCTCCTGCTGGACCACCACGGCACCCTCCTCACTGGTTTCCTCACTGGCCTCCTCTGATCATCCTGTCCCATCTAATAGACACAGGAACTCCAAGCCAACCATTCCACCTGAGAGAACATCATGGCTCTCTCCCGCTTGAAGCCTTCCCATGGTTTCCCATTGCTCCGAAGGATGATGACTCCACTTTCTACAGTGGCCTGTAGCCCCTACCCAAGCTGGCACTGCCCCACCAGCCTCATCCTGTCAGCCACACCCAGCTGTGCCACACTCGGCTGCCCTCTGCCTCGGAGGCTTTTCTTCCCCCACTCCTTGCCAGCTCACACCAGCTCAGCCTGTGGGGCCAGCTTAAAGGTCACATCTTCTGGAAACCCTCTGAGACCTCCCAGATCAGGTCAGCACTCCTGACCACACCTTCCCAGCTCCCTGAAGCTCTCCTTCGATGCCCGCCATCATTGGAATCGTGGGGTTCCCTGTCTCATGTTGAGCAAATATCATTGGGTGAATTAGGCTCGATTTACCTCATACGGATAAAATGCAAACAAATATGAAATCAAGTGTATTAGTCAGGGTTATCTCAGGAAACAGAATCAACAGGAGATATCTGTCAATAATATGAGATTTTAAAAGAGTCTCTCACACAACCATGGGGATGCACAAGTCCAGGTTCCGCAGGCAGGCTGCAAATCAGGGGCTCCGATGACAATCCGATAAAAGGTCCCTGATGAGTTTCTGGGAAAAGTTGTCTGTCCAAGGACGATCTGGGAAATTCTCTCTGAATGTTGAAATCACTTCCCCTTTTAAGGCATTCAACTGATTGGATAAAAGCGCCACCCATTGATGATGCAATCTCCCTGATGCAGATGTAATCAGAAATCCACTGGTGATCGAAGTCCATAAATGCTCTTGTATTACAATTAGCCCAGTGCTTGCTGGAACAAACACCTGGAAACAATTACCTGGCCGAGTTGACACATTAGCCTAACCATCACATCAAGGAAAACTATTAAGTAAAATTTAACACTATGAGTGAGGTGGAAGTCAAACGAACCAACTAACAGGATCTGGAAAGAGTGGTTCTTGACAAATAAAAGTGAATTTCATGGTCCAGACCATAGCTGGTCACTGGCTGTCCATCTGCCATTAAAGTGTTGGGGGTCCTGGGTTCAATCCCTGGTACCTCCTAAAAAGGGGGCGGGGAGAGTGGGTGTAGCTCAGTGGTTGAGGGCCTGCTCTCCTTAACAAAAAAAGTGTTTGGGGTTTTAGTAGGCTGAGAGTGGTGACTAACCTATGGATATCTCCAATTAGCTGGCAAGCCAGTCTTTTTGAAGTATCCTGCTGCTGCCGTGAAGCAGCCTCCTCTGAAATCTTCATGCTTGCTCAGGAGAAGGCAGCCACCTCTTCCTCTCCTCTTCCATCTCTGTGCTCATCCCTGAGTGAACAGTCTATTCTGACGTTGGGGAGCAAGCCCCAATACAAAGCTGTTCATTGAAGACCCCAAAAGCATGAGGTGGGCAATGAGGAGGAAACATATTGGGGAAAAACTCAACGTGGGACTCAAGGATGTGGGACTCCAGAGGAGTTCCTAAGGGTGGAGATTTCCAAAGCATGACCCCTGACATGTGACCTCAGAGGACATTCCCCTCAAACCCAGCCTTGGCTATGAGGTGTGCCTTGAGAACTCAGCCTTCCTATTGGCCAGATGGGAGCACCCATGTTTGTTTTGGGGAAGCATGACCAGAGCACAGGGCAAAGAGCATATAATTTGCAGAAATTCTCAAAGGCATGATATGTGAGAGCCAAAAATGGGTGTATCTTTTGTCACTTTATAACAGGGCTCAATACAGTTTGGTACATGAATATTAGAAATAACTCCATCACTGAAGCCTTTCTCTGAGCCACCTCCAAGGTCAATCCTCTATGTGACTCTCCTCTGTGAATCCTTCCAGTAACCAATCGGGGAGGCAGGTGTTCCTGTTATTCCCACTTTGCAAATGAAGAAACTGAGACTCAGAGAGGTGAAGTTCTTGCCCAAGTTTGCAGAGTCAGGCAGTGGCAAAGCTGACGCCCAGACTGGGCTCTGCCCAGCTCCCAAGGCCAGGCACCCTGCTTCACATCAGCGACACCTAGTGCCACAGCAAGCTCTTTAGGCAGGGCTTGACACACTTTTTCTGTACAGAGCCGGATTGTACCTATTTTCGATTTTGGAGACAACACAGTCTTTGTCTTTCCTACTCAATTCTGTCCTTGTGGTGCAAAAAAAGGCAAAGGCAATATGCACACAAATGAGTGTGGCTGTGTTTATTTATGTTTATTTATGAGCACTGAGGTTTCTTATAATCTGTGAAGTGTGCTACAAGGTATTATTCATCTTGAGATTAAAAAAAAACAAACCCATTTTTAAAATGTAAAAGCCATTCTAGCTTGTAGGCCGTATGAAATGGGGGCAGGCTGGATTTGCACTGCAGGCCGAGGTTTGCCACCTCCCTGCTCTAGGGTCTAGTTACTGTGGGGAAGAAGGGATGAAGGAGAAACAGGCCTTCTCTTTTTTTTTTTTTTTTTTTAAAGATTTTATTTATTTATTCATTTATCCCCCCCTTGCTGCTTGTGCTCGCTGGGTCAGCTAACCACGCCGTGTGGGCGGGCCTGCTCTCACCAGGAGGCCCCGGGAACCGAACCCAGGGCCTCCCATATGGTAAACGGGAGCCCTACTGATTGAGCCACAGCCGCTTCCCCAGGCCTTCTCTTTTTCACCATCTCGCTGGAGGATGGATTTTGTGTGTCACTCTGTTAACCAGAACATTCTCTTAACCAGAACTACCCTTGGGCATAGGCAGCCTCACTCACTCTTGGAAGGCCGGGGGGCTGTTGATGGTGTTTTTTCCCCTCTTTGCCAAATAACCCCACTTTTAGGTTTTCAAAGCCAATGTACCTCAGAGGACTTAGCTGAAATCACAAAAGAAATTGAGCTCACATTGCTAACAACGTGTGCCAACCATGCTGCAAACACCAGGCAGGACCTGCTGTATACTGTCTCATCTCTGTCAACAAACCCAAAGCCTCATCTTACAATGAGAAGACTGAGGCTCAGAGAAGGTGGGTGACTTGCCCGAGGTCACACAGCCAGAAGTGGCAGGGAAAGAACAGGAACCCAGATGTATCTGCTTCCGGAGCCAGCAATCTGGTAGTTTCATTGTCGAACAGAAAGGTAGTGAGTGTATTTCTCACAAATATTTGTTTAACATATGCTGTGGATATGGCGCTGCACTGAGTACCACAGTGGTAAGTGGATGGCTATGACAAAAACCCTCCCCTCAAGGTTACTGCGTATTAGAGCGAATAAGGAAAATAGTCACCTTACAAAGCAGGGCATGAGAAACCAAGATAGGCAGAAGGGGGAGTGGGTGGGGAGAAGACAGTGAGTAAAGGGGAAAGGATGGGTGTGGAGCCCAGGAAGCCTGGAGTTGAAGCCTGGCTAGGCTGCCTGTAGTTCCCCCACATGTAAAATGAAACACCTGTTTCACAAGGTTTTGTTTTTTTTTTTAAAGATTTATTTATTCACTTTATCCATTTTAAACTCCCCCTTCCCCATTTGCTGTTTTTGTGTCTATTCACTGGGCAATTCTCTGTGTCTGTTTCCTGCCATTTCTTCTCATCCTTCTCCTCCAGTCTTCACCAGGATTCGATCCTGGAGACCTCCAATGTAGGAGAGAGGTGTTCTGCCATCTGCGCCACCTCGATTTCTGGTTTCTGGAGCTTTCAGAGCATCTCATCTTGTCTCTCCCCTGCGTCTCTCTCCTGTTATGTCATCATCTTGCTGCATGGCTCCCAGGGCCTGGCAGCCCATGCGCCTTCTATATATATATTTTTTATTTTACCGGGAGGTCCCGGGGATTGAACCCAGGTCCCTCCATATGGCAGACGGACGCCCAACCATTTCAGCCACATCCGCCCCCCTTCACAAGGTTTTTTTTTTTTTTTTGATTTTTTTTTTTTTTAACTTTATTTCAACTTCAAAAAATAAAGTAGCAGACAAAAGGCAGCATAACAAATTATGGAAGCATTACTTTAAAAAATCCTGTCAAGGGAAGCGGCTGTGGCTCAATCAGTAGGGCTCCCGTTTACCATATGGGAGTCCCCGGGTTCGGTTCCCGGGGCCTCCTGGTGAAGGCAAGCCCGCCCGCATGGCGTGGTTAGCTGACCCAGCGAGCACAAGCAGCAAGGGGGGGATAAATGAATAAATAAATAAAATCTTTAAAAAAAAAAAAAAAAAAATCCTGTCAAGGCACATTTATCTTATTTAATCCTAAAAACAAATTCATTTGTTTCTCCAGTGTTCAGAAGGATGAATAAATGAGCACAGATTGGTTAAATGACATGACCAAGGTCTCCTTGTTATTGAAGAAAATGAAAAAAAAAAGAAAAAAATGCTAGATCATCTTCACATCTCATAAAACTAAACCCCATATTCTTTTTTTTTTACCTTTAGCAATGATATAGTACCTTCTTTGCCTTTGCTAAAAAAAATTACATTATTGTTAACTATAACCTATAAGTTACGTTAGTTGTAGTTTTCCCACATATCAGCATATTCTTAATACCTTGTAATAGACAAACATTCTTGTATTTATATTATTAACCACAATCCTCATCAACCACCAGAATTGCTAGATTATCCTCTAGCTGTCTTTCAATTAACATTAACCTCCCTAGACTATTATATTCTGCTAATATGAAATCTATTTCATTGATTTTTAATGAAAAGAATACTTGAGGAATTCAATTCTCAGGATGGTTTAGCCTCAACACAGTTTATGTGTAGTTCATCATACATCCTTTTTCTTTTTTACAGTTGTGGGATATGACCCCAGTAGTGTCCTGGTGATACTCCCAAGAATCAGAAGATAATATCTACTAAAGAAATGGTTATTCTAATCCAAGTCATTACTGCAGATGTAAAGCAGTGTGAGAAGAGTGAGAAGAGAGAAACTAAAGAATCTAGATGAATTTGCATATCACTGGCACGTACAATGGCGAACTAGGGAATGAACACTTGCAAGAGGACTCTCAACTTGTTCATACAATATAAAAGAAGGTATTTTTTTTAACAAATGGTTTATACAATAGTCTGGCTGTGCTACATTGTTCTGAGTATACCAAAAAATCTGTGTGGGGTGTTTAATTTTTATGTTGCTCAGCACTTCATTTTACATGTTGCTTTATGTGTCGGAGAAATGAGGGAAGTATCTGTGCAGGGCATTTGGGGTCATTATAAAGTGGTGCCCATGTTTTCTTCACTTTGGCTCGTATCCTGTGGTCAACATCATTCTCGTCTTCTCTCTGCATTTCCTCTCTCCTTCATCAGCTGTTCACCGAGTATATATCTCTACACTCTGTGTTTGCAATGTTTCTGCTTTCATATCCTCTTCAGAGGAGAGATTTGGAAAACCATGCATGTGGATTTGCCAGCCGACTTGAATCCCCTGAAGAGTGAGCTGTTTGTGGAATGCCTGACATATTCCTGTTCTCATTGCATAAAAATGACCCTGGGTTTCTGCCTCGGTTTTCTCGGTGTTTCCCACTTTTAAAAATGTGAGAGAAAGCTGCTGCCATCCATTGTCCTCACAGAAATAGATGATTAGAACTCAGAGCTTCAACTGGCAGTGCCTGGGTCATTTAGAGCCCAGTGGGAGGCTCTTGGGCCTTTTATGTTTCAGTTTTATTGACACAGCTCCCCTTTACCCATAATATTAAAAACAAACAAAAATCTTACATGCTTCACAAACAAATATCTTTAATATGTCCAGGTGACATCACCTCTGAACTTGACTACATTCATTACTGTGAGATGGTCATCCTGCTCAATTCCTCACAATTGGTATTTCTTGCCCTTTAAAAACTAGGACTTTAAACATTTTTATCTTAATGTATTTTATCAGAATACTTTGCAGACTTTCCTCCTCAATCCATATGTGATTTGAGACATAAAGGTTCTGAACCCCACAGCTCAGGCTGTGTTGCTGCTGTGACTGTAAAAGAGGGCATGAGAAAATAAGTCTGGTTTTTAAGGGAATTCAATCACACTTAAGAAAGCTAAATATTCTGTGTGTCACGACAACTCAGGATACTGAAGTTCTTTTTAAAAGTCTATTTTCACCTGTAAAAATTAAACAGTAGTTAGCAGCAAACATGTGGCTGTCCCATTCTAAGCACTTTACATGTACCACCCCTTCCAGTCCTCGCCTGGAGGGAGCTGCAGGGGGGCCACTGAGTCCCTGGGATCATCAAGTTAAAGACGGCCTTGCAAATGAACAGGCCAATTGCCTGCCCTTCCCTATCAAAGACTCCGCAGTACCTTGTTCACTTCTGACTTGACAAATTTTGGGTGGTAGCATTCGAGTGAAATTGAAATCCCCCCCATTTTTTCCCCTTTTTTCCTAGAAAGCAGATTTTCCCCCCCTTTTGATCATTAATTACTTTCTTTTTCAAATCAAGGGCAGCACTACCAGCCCTATTTGGGTCCTGCCCCTAACACTGATAAAGTGGGCTTCCTGGGCAGGAGGCTTCCCGGATCATCAGGAAACAGAACACTCTATGTGTCCTGGGCAGCCATGTGGTGTGACAGCCCCCAGCTGAGACATCAGCCCCTACCAGCCCACGGGCCCATAACTCTAGGGACGTAGACACACACACAGCCATGCACATGGATGCAATTGCCACTTACCAAGATGCTGATCCCTTCCACACCACCCTTGCTTGCCATCAGTTACAGCTGTTATAACTACTTTGAGTCTTTTTAGCATGATTGTTCTGTGAGAGAGCTTTAAGAAGGGAATTGCACTTAAAATATTCAAATATCTATTTCATAGTGTATAACTAGAACCTGCAGCCACTTGTGTATTGATACATAATGGAGAAGCAGTGTGTTAGAAATGAGTCTCAGAAATGGATTGTTCTGTCTTCCTTCCCGGAGCTTTGGAGCCTGGCCAGTGTACAGATGGGGAAGTGCAGTAGACGGGGCTCCCAGCAAGCCTTGCCTGCATGCTGCGCGGGGGTCTAGTTGAGCTCAGACCTCACTCGGGAAGCTGGGTGTCCCCATGGGCCACTCGTGTGCCTGTGGCCGCTCTGCTCTGAGACCTGTGATTCCCTCCCGCTTTCTCCCTGTCCCGCACGGCCATCCCCAGCACATAGCCTCATGCAGAGGTGGAAACCACTGGAAACCTCACTGGTGATCAGTCACGGTCAAGAGTCCCAGATATGCCAAGGTATCCATGGCCCTACCCTTTTCTCTCTCCTCCTCTCTTGTGGGTGCTTGAATTGGGTGAAAGGAGTTTGGCCCGCCAAATATGTGTCTTTGTAATACTGTGAATTCTTGAGTTTTACATTAAATGTCTCTCCACCATTTTTCTGTACCTCACAGAGAAATATTGGCTGGTGTTAGGTGTCTTCCAAGCATTTTATGGAACTCGAGGCTTCATTCATTAGGAGTAGAAGCTGGCACCAGCACCTGGCTTTTCTTCTGTTGAGGTTAACTCATCAGAGTTCTTGTTTTACCGTGTTTGATTTGCACTTTACACGTACTTTTGCTCCATAACTTAAACTTGTAGCAGTTCTGGCGAGGAATGCCTAACATGGCTACTCTGGGAAAGAAGTAAAACGGCACATATCATACATATAGTTCTTATTCTCTCTTTAGTAGAACAAAACCAATCTTATGCTTTTAGTTTCTCCAAAGGAATGCTGTCGCTGGAGCCTTCAACTTACTGAGTATAAAGCTCCACAGTAGCAAAAGTAGTTTTAGAGTAAGTGCTTAGCATCTCATCTCCTTTCATATGTGGTCAAACAATTGCGGTCTGTCTTTAGAATGTATTTCGCACTTTGTTTGAATTTCAAAGAATCATAGAATCACAAAACTGGAAGGGATCCTCAGAGATCCAGAGTATTGGTAGCAAAGTTTTTTCCAAAGTCCATCTTCTGTGACAGCTTTCTTATTGACTATGCAACCTGCATTATTGATCAGAATGTTGAGTTCATGTTCCCGCTTGAATTTTTCAACAAATTTCCAGATTTTGGGGGGGATCAGACAAGTCCACAATGTTCAGAAAGACATTCTTGGCTTGGCAGAGCTGGACAGTAGAAACTCCTGTTCGTTTGTTTTTTATCTTGGTGTATTGATCGATGGGGTCAATTCTCCATGAGTCAAAGGGCACTTTGGCAGCACTTTCCAGGTGACCGTGGGGTGCACAAGTCCAGGTTCCGCAGGCAGGCTGCAAACCATGGGCTCCGATGAAAGTCTGATGAAAGATCCTTGATGAGATTCTGGGAGAAGTTGGCTGTCCAACGACGAGCTGGGAAATTCTCTCTGAGTGTTGAAATCACTTCCCCTTCCAAGGCATTCACCTCAGGGCATTCCTTTGCATTTTCTTCTGGTGAGAAAGGATTAATCTCTTCAGGCAGGGGTTAGAAGGCAGATTCCTCAGGGCAGACTGGAGGTTGGGCAGTGCATGCTGGAGTTTGGCTGGTATCTGCCTCAGGGCTGGGAGGAGGTCCAGACTCCCTGGGGCAGGCCAGAGGCTGGGCAGAGCAGGCTTCCATTTGGCTGGTAGCCACCTCAGGGCTGGAAGGAAGTCCGGACTCCCTGGGGCAGGCTGGAGGCTGGATGATACAAGGTTGACAAGGTGTGGTCTCCACAGGGCAGGCCATCGCAGGTTTACGCGACTGTGGGGATGCACAAGTCCAGGTTCCGCAGGCAGGCTGCAAACCAGGGGCTCCGATGAAAGTCCAATGAAAGGCCCTTGATGGGTTTCTGGAAGAAGTTTGCTGTCCAACGACGAGCTGGGAAATTCTCTGACAAGGTTTTAATCAAAGTTCCCTTTCCTTCTAGAGGGAGGTGAAGGCCCGAGGAAAGCAGGGACAGGACAGGGGTGTCCTGGGGGACCAATGGTGTTTAGAGAAGTCTAAAACTTCTCAAAGGGGATGCTGTGGGCATCTGTGTGGACAACTCTTCATGGTGGGGACAGTCCCTTGCCCTGTAGGCCATGAGCATCCTTAGTCCCTAGATCCAAGCTGCCTTCTTGGAACTCTGCTGCTCTGTCTGGGTTGTTCTATCCTTGAAGGGTAGACACATATTTATTGAGCTTTAAGAGATACAAAGGGAAAAGGACGGGTTCCTGCCCTCCTGCAGCCCACAAGCCAGCAGCGAGATGGACCATAAACAGGGACACCGATGGGGTGATGGGCCAGTGGGTAACTAGCATGGGTGGGAAGAGGGGAGGGACTACTTTAGATAAGGCAGGTGGGCTTTGAACAAGGGCCTGGGAGCTCTTAGCCATATGAGACTCTGAAGCAAGAGTCCAGGCAGAGAGAAGGGGCTGGTGCAAAGACTCTTAGGAGAGAGAGGAGGGCTATGGGGCTGAGAAGAGGGAGGATGCAGGATGGGAAAAGTCTGAGAGAAGGAAGGAGCACATCATGGAGGGTTTTGAGGTCAGAGAAAGAAGCGTAGATTTTTTTGTAAGGGCTTCTGGAAGCCATTAACTGGTTCATAGTAAGGAGTGACATGATCTAGTTAGTTGGAATGAACTTCTGATGCATGCTACAACATGGATGAACCTTGAAGACATCATGTTGAGTGAAATAAGCAAGACACAAAAGGACAAATACTGTATGATCTCACTTAAATGAAATAATCAGAATATGCAAATTCATAAAGTCAGAAACTAGAATACAGGTTACCAGGGGCTGGGGTGGAGTAGAGGGAATGGATAGTTAATGTTCAAATGGTACAGAGTTTCTTTTTGGGGTGATGGAAAAGTTTTGACAATGGATGATGGTGATGGAGGCACAGCTTTGTGAATGTAATTAACACCATTGAATTGTATATTTGAAAAGAATAAAAAGGGAAATTTTAAGTTGTATATGTTACCCCTCCCAAAATCCCATAGAACTGTACAACATGAAGAGTGAACCCTAATGTAAACAGTGGGCTAAAGTTAATATAATAATATTATTTCATTTATCGTAACAAAAGTACCGTACTGGGAAGCGGCTGTGGCTCAATCAGTAGGGCTCCCGTTTACCATATGGGAGGCCCCGGGTTCGGTTCCGGGGGCCTCCTGGTGAAGGCAAGCCAGCCTGTGTGGTGCGGTGAGCTGACCCAGCGAGCACAAGCAGCAAGGGGGGGAAAAATGAATAAATAAATAAAATCTTAAAAAAAAAAAAAAAAAAAAAAAAGTACCATACTAATTAAAATGTTAAAATATGGAAAACCCTGTGTGTGAATGGAGGTATATGGGACCTCTGTACTTTCTCTATGATTTTTCTGTAAACCTACAACTGCTCTTTTTTTAAAAATTACCATCTGTCTCTGTTGTGGGGAGGATGGATTTGAAAGGACAGGCACGGATGCAAATTATCACCTACGAGGCAACTGTGGTCATTCAATGGAAGGATGACTTGGACTAGGGGGGGTCGCTGAAGGGAGATGACTGAACAATTTTCGGATGTGTTTTGGAGATGGGGCTGACAACCTGCTGACAGATGAGAGGTGAGGGGTGAGGCGAAAAGGAATCCAAGATGACCTCTAGATTTGGGACTAAGCAACTGATGGAAGATGGTTTCATTTACTGAGATGGGGACCCCTGGGGGAGACAATCAAGACTTCTGTTTTGACTGTGTGGGTGCTGAGATGTCTGGTGAATAGCCAAGTAAAGATGTTGGATGGGCAGCCAGATTCAGGAGATTGTAGTACAGGGCTGGAGAGAGAAAGTTAGGGGGCTGCTCACCCAGGGACGGAGGACAGAGAGAGGAGAAGAGGTCCAGAACTGAGGCCAGGAACCATTCCACATGGTGGAGTGGGGAGAGGGAGAAGAGGCAGCCACGGAGGCTGACATCTGGAAAGGAAGGAAGCAATCTAGCCAGGGAATTGCGCTCCAGATCAACAGAAAAGTCCTTCTCCTGGCAGGTGGTAATATAGAAGGGGGCTGTGGGCAACTCCCTTCTCTCAACCACTTATTGTAAATAGCAAAAAGCTGACAGGGGGAAGTAGATGTGGCTCAAGTGATTGGGCTCCCGTCTACCACATGGGAGGTCCTGGATTTGGTTTCCAGGGCCTCCTGGTGAGGGCAAGGTGGTCCACGCCCACGGAGAGCTGGCACAGCAAGATGACACAACAAAGGGAGACAAGCAGACACAGAGCAAACATGCAGAGAATGGAAACAGAAAGCAGACAGCAAGGGGGGTGGGGAATAAAAAAAAAAAAAGCTGACAGGAAGGATGAAGGGTAAATACCTGCTAGTCAGCATATGATTTCAGGAACGGATCTTCACACGTTTTTGCTCACATTTTCCCTTCACACAGTTTTTAGGTAAACATTTAAAATTTTCACCATAAGTTTAAATTGTTGCAATGGATGTAGTTTCCTGGCTATTATAAATATCGACATTTTAAGATAACATTGTTACATTGCACTTCTAGGTGTGCACAATGAAATCAGAATGCCATAGTAATTTTACCCGCCATCATCCATTTATAAACTACGTGAACAAATCAGAGATTTATTATCACTTTTGTGCTTGGACTAATATTTCTGTTTCACTCCCTCATCAAATGTCATCCTAATGAAATGTATTTTATGCCCAAAATTATTTTATTGATCATCCTATCTTCTCTGCAACAAAAATATGTATATACTATAAATAAAATTTAATATAAAAAATTTAGGTGACCCTAAGGCCTTAAGTCTTAAAACATTTCTTTTGGATTATTGTCAGTACACAATTGATCAAAACACAAATTTTTATAAATAATTATTAAACAAAAGAATTAAATTGGGAGAGGAATGTATCTCTTACTGAGATGGGTGGGATTGCTTCTCTTTTCTTTTCTATTTAGTTCATGTGTCCACTGGGGGAAATTATTGAGTTCTAGAAAGAGGCGAGGTTCAGCATCCATTCCATCTCTATTTTTCTTGTTATGCATGTAAGCGCTGGGAGATCTCAGTCACATATTTAAGTCCAAGATGGCCCCCAGAGATCCCCATCTCTTGGTATTCAACCTTTGTGGTCCTCTCCCACAATAAGTAGGTAAACAATAGGATAGTATAGAAATGATCCAGTGTGTCTTCAGATGCTAGGTCAGAAAGACATTGTGGCGGGAAGTGGATGTGTCTCAAGTGATTGAGTTCCCACCTACCACATGGGAGGTCCCAGGTTCAGTTTCCGGAGCCTCCTGGAGAAGGTGAGCTGGTGCAACCGGCAGGCACGGTGAGCTGACACAACAAGATGATGCAACAAAGAGACACAAAGAGGAAAGACAATGAGAGATACAACAAAGCAGGGAGCTGAGGTGGCTCAAGCCTCTTTCCCACATGGGAGGTACCAGATTCGGTTTCTGGTGCCTCCTAAAGAGAAGATGAACAGACAGCGAGCACAAACAATGATGGCGGGAATAAATAAATAAATATTAAGAAAAACAAAACAAAACAAAAAAACCGACATTGTGGCTTCTGTCCTGCTCTTTGGGGTAACCTGGCCTCCATTTTGTGAGGACATTCAAGCAGCCCTGTGGAGAGGAACTAAGCCTCCTGTCCAAAGCCATGAAAGTAAGCCATCTCAGAAGTGGATGTCTTAGACCCAGGCAAGCCTTCAATGACTGCAGCCAGGGCCAACTTTTTGGTCACAATAGCACAAGGAACTCTGATCCAAAATAACATAGCTAAGCCACTCTGGAATTCCTGACCTAACAAAACTGTGTGGGATAATAAACATTTATTGTTGTTTGAGCTGCTAAATCGTGGGATCACTTGTTATGCAGCAGTAGATAATTAATACAAAGGGGTTTGTTATAGCAATATCACTTCTTTAAGTTATAGGCTTAAAAAAACACACAATAGTGAACTAACATAATAAATTATTGTTTAATGATATACCAGATGATAATATGTTTGATTTTGTTGAAAACAAGGTGTCCCAAATACATGAGGCAAACTCTGGCAAAACAGAAGGGAGAGATAGACATTTCTACAATAATAGTTGCGGACTTCAACACACCACTCACATCATAAGATAGAACAAATAGAAAGAAGATGAACAAGGAAACAGAGAACTTGAACAATATGATAAATGAGCTAGACCTAACAGATACAGAACAATACATCCCAGATCAGCGGGTTATATATTCTTCTCAAGTGCTCATGGATCTTTTTCCAGGATAAACCACAAGGCAGTTCTCAATAAATATAAAAAGATTGAAAATATACAAAACATCTTCTAGGATCTTAATGGAATGAAACTGGAAATCAATAATAGACAGGAAAGGGGAAAATTTGCTAATGTATGGAGGTTGAACAACACACTCCTAAATAGTCAGCAGGTCAAAGAAGAAATTGTAAGTGAAATTAGTAAATATATTGAGATGAATGAAAACAAGAACACAACTTATCAAAACTTATGGGATACAGCAAAGGCAGTGCTGAGAGGGAAATTCATAGCCCTAAACTCCTAAATTAAGAAAAGAAGAAAGGTAAAATCAAAGATCTAACTGAACAACCGGAGAAACTAGAAATAGAACAGCAAACTATTGCTAAAGCAAGCAGAAGGAAAGAAATAATAAAGATTAGAGCAGAAATAAATGAAATTGAGAACAAAATAACAATAGAGAAAATCAACAAAACCAAAAGGAGATTCTTTGAGAAGATCAATACAATTAACAAACCTTTAGCTAGACTAACACATAAAAAAAAAGAGAGAAGATGCAATAAATAAAATCAGAAATGAAAGGGCATAAGTTATGAATGACCCCACAGAAATAAAAAGGATCATGAGAAGATATTATGAGAAACTGTATGCAACAAACTAGACAACCTAGTTGAAATGGACAAATTCCTAGATAAGCAAAAAACAATCTACACTAACACTACAAGAAATACAAGAACTTAAAAAACCAATCATATTTAAAGAGACTGAATCAGTCATCAAAAATCTCTGAACAAAGAAAAGTCCAAGACCAGATGGCTTCACAAGAGAATTCTACCAAGCATTTTAAGAAGAACTAATACCAATCCTGTTTAAACTCTTTCAAAAAATTGAAGAGGGAAAATTGCCCAACACATTTTATGAAGCAAACATCACCCTGATACCAAAGCAAGATAAAGACATTACAAGAGGGAAGCAGTTTGATCCCTGGGGTCTCCTGGTAAAGGCCTGCAGGAAAGCCAGGCCCGCGCGGCGAACCATGCAGCAAGATGATGATGCAACAAAAGAAAGACGCAGGGGAGAGTCAAGGAAAGATGCTCCAGAAACCAGAACTGAGGTGGCACAAGTAACAGGGTGATTCTCTCTCATATCGGAGTTCCCTAGGATCGAATCCTGGCAAAGCCTGGAGGAGAAAAATGAGAAGAGAAGGGAAGAAACAGACACAGAAGATCACCCAGCAAATGGGAACAGACAGCAAGTGGGGAAGTGGGGAGAAAAAGAAAAAAAAGACACTACAAGAAAATAAAATTACAGACCAATCTCTCTAATGAACATAGATGCAAAAATTCTCAACACAATACTAGCAAATAGAATCCAACAGCACATGAAAAGACTTATACACCAAGACCAAGTGGATTTATTCCTGGTATGCAAGGGTGATTTAACATTAAAAAAACAACACATGATCATTTTAATCAATGCAGATACAAATGATAGGAATAGAAGGAAAATACTTCAATATGGTAAAGGGCAAAACTCACAGCCAACACCGTACTCAATGGGGACAGGTTGAAAGCTTTCCCTCTAAGGTTGGGAATAAGACAAGGATGCCCATTGTCACCACTATTATTCAATATTGTGGTAGAAGTTCTAGCTAGAGCAATTAGACAAGAAAAATAAATAAATAAAAGGAATCCAAACAGGAAAAGAGGAAGTGAAACTCACTATTCACAGATGACATGACCCTATATTTAGAAAATTCTTAAATGTCTACAACAAAGCTGCTTGAGCTAATAAATGAGTTCAGCAAAGTGGCAGGATACAAGATAAACATGCAAACACCATTAATGTTTTTGCACACTAGTATCGAACAATCTGAGGAGGAAATCAGGAAAATAATCCACTTACATTAGCAACAAAAAGACTAAATACCTCGGAATTAATTTAACCAAAGAAGTACAGGACCTTTATTCAGAACTATGAAACAATGCTAAAAGAAATCATTAAGACCTTAACGAACAGAAAGATATTCTATGTTCATGAATTGTACGACTAAATATCATGAGGATGTCAATCCTACCCAAACTGATTTATAAATTCAATACAATACCAATTAAAATTCCAACATCCTTCTCTACAGAAATAGAAAAGGCATGGGAAGTGGGTGTGGCTCAGGCAACTGAGCTCCTGCCTACCACATGGGAGGTCTGGGTTTGATTCCCGGTGCCTCCTGAAGAAGACGAGCAAGACGGCAAGCTGATGCAACATGATGATGCAGTGAGATGATCCAACCAAGAGACAGCAAGGAAACACAATGAGAGACGTAACAAAGCAGGGAGTGGAGGTGGTTCAGGCGATTAGGTGCCTCCCTCCCACATGGGAGGTCCCTGGGTTTGGTTCCTGGTGCCTCCTAGAAAGAGAAGACCGGCACACAACAAATGGACACAGCAAATGCAAACAACAAGGAGGCAGGGAGAAATAAATAAAATAAATCTTTTTTTAAAAAAAGAAAAGGCAATTACCAAATTTATTTGGAAGGGAAAGTGCATCCAAATAGCCAAAAGCATTATAAAAGAGAAGAGTGACATAGGAGGAATTTCACTGTCTGACCTTGAAACATATTACAAAGCTACAGTGGTCAAAACAGCATGGCATTGGCATAGAGAAAGACACATCCACCAGTGGAATAGAATTAAGAGTCCAGAAATAAACCCTCACCTCTATAGCCAATTGGTTTTTGACCAACTTACCAAGTCTATGTTAATGGGACAAAACAGTCTCTTCAAAAAATGGTGCTGGGAGAGCTGGATATCCATAACCAAACAAATGAAAAAGGATCCCTATCTCATTCCTTATATAATCATCAACTCAAAATGGATCAAAGACATAAATATAAAAGCCAGGACCATAAAACTACAGAAGAAAATGTAGGGAAGTATCTTCAAGATCTTGTGGTAAGTGGTGGTTTCTTGGATCTTACACCCAAAGCACAAGCAACAAAAGAAAAAATAGATAAATGGGACCTCCTCAAAAGTAAACACTTTTGCACTTCAAAGGACTTTGTCAAAAGGATGAAAAGGCAGCCGACTCAAGAAGGGAAAAAATTTGGAAATCACACATCTGAAAAAGATTTAATATCTATGATATAAAAGAGATGCTACAACTCAACAATAAAAAGACAAATGACCCAATTAAAAACTCGGCAAAAGACTTGAGTAGACATTTGTCCAAAGAAGAAATACAAATGGTGAAAAAACACATGAAAAAATGTTCATCATCAGTAGTGTTTAGGGAAATGCAAATTAAAGCTACTATTAGAATGACCACTATTTAAAAAAAAACTATAAGTGTTGGAGAGGCTGTGGAGAGATAGGAACACTTGTTCACTGTTGGTGGGAATGCCGAATGGTACAGCCACTATGGAGAACTGTTGGGCAGTTCCTAAAGAAGTTGAATATAGATTTGCCACGTGACCAGGCAATACCATTACTGGGTATATACCCAGAAGAACTGAGAGCAGTGACACGAACAGACATCTGCACACCAATGTTCATAGCCACATTATTCACCATTGCCAAAAGATAGAAACAGCCTAGGTGTCCATCAACCAATGAATGTGCAGACAAACTGTGGTGTATACATGGTGTATACACACCATGGAATATTATGCAGCTGTAAGAAGAAATGAAGTTGTGAAGCATATGACAACATGGATGAACCTGGAGGGCATTATGTTGAGTGAAGCAAGCCAGACACAAAAGGACAAATACTGTATGACTGCTATTATGAACTAAATATATTGTGTAATTTAATGGATTTAATAACTAGAATATGGGTCCCCAGAAAATAGAATGAGGTTAGAAAGCAGAAAGCTGAGAGTTAAGTTGTGCAGAATTGGTAAAAAGGTTGTGTGTTAATCTTTGTAAATGAATAGAAAAGGTGAAAGCACAACATAATATTTATAACCAGCAGTGCTACTATATGGGCATGGCAGGTCATGTATATTACCAAAAGGGAAGCTAAAAAATGTAAGATGGGACTGTAGAGCATAGTAAAACCTCATGTGAATATGAATGTGGGTAATATTGCTAATATGACTGTGTTTCTTTGGAACAGAACAAACCTATGTTAATGTTACAATATGTTAATATAAGGCAAAAAACAAACAAACAAAAACCCACATATTATGATAAGTGAAAGAAACCAGACACAAAGTACTACATATTGTATGATTCCATTTACATAAAATGTAAATGTAAATATAAATCAATTTATAAAGATGAAATTAGATTAGTGTTTATGTAGGCCTGGGGAAGGTATGCTAAGGGATGTGGAGTTTTTCCTTTAGGAGTAATGAAATTGTTCTAAAATTTTTCATGGTGATGAATGCACAACATTGTGATTATACTAAAAGTCATTGCTTATACACTTTGGATAGATTGTATGGTATGTGAATATATTTCCATAAAACTGCTTTTAAAAAAAGAAAAAAGGGAAGCGGATGTGGCTCAAGCTATTGGGCTTCTGCCTACCACATGGGAGGTCCCAGGTTTGGTTCCCAGTGCCTCTTGGAGATGGCAGGCAGGTGTGGCGAGATGACTCAACAAGATGACGCAACAAGATGATGCAACAAAAGAGACCCAAAGAGGAAAGACAATGAGAGACACAACAAACCAGGGAGCTGAGGTGGCTCAGGTGATTGAGCACCTCTCTTCTACATGGGAAGTCCCAGGTTCAGTTCCTGGTGCCTCCTAAAGAGAAGACAAGCAGACACAGAAAGCACACAGCAAATGGACACAGAGAGCAGACAGTGACCAGAAACATTGGGGGGGGGGGGGAATAAATAAATAAAATAAATCTTTAAAAAAGGAAAATATAGCGGATTCCCATATACTCCACCCCCTCCTCCTTTACTACATTTCCCCCTATTAATGACATCTCACATGAGTGTGGTACATTTGTTACAATTGATGAACAAATATTGAAGCATTGCTACTAACCAAGGTCTATAGTTTACATTATGGTTTACACTTTGCAGTGTACAAATTTATAAATTTTGACAAAATATATAATGGTCTGTATCTGTCATTGCAAAATAATGCGGAACAACTCCAATGCCCTAAAAATGCCCTATGTACCACCTATTCTTCCCTCGCCTCCCCTCAGAACCTCTGGTAACCACTATCTTTATATCAATGTTACAAGTTCTTCCGTTACTAAAATAATAATGTGTACTTTGGTCCATGGTTGCATTCCTCCCTTATGTTTGTTCATTCTTCAATCTTGAGGATTTTGGGATGGTGATGCCCACTCTGCTTCAGATTAAGAGGGAGCTTATATCTTATGGGGCAAATGGAAGGAAACGTCTGTTGCTTTTGGGGAAGGGGGTTATCCATCATCATTTAGTTTGTTGACCTGGGCAAGTCTGACGAACTGGAGAGTAGGTGTTGCTGCCATCTGACAAGCTTTATCCACCAGAGCTGGTCTGAGCAGGCAGCCTCGCTGCAAGGTCCGTGTTATCTGTCTATCTCCAGCTGGTCTGAGGAGTCAAGTATGCAGTTGGCGAAGTCCTACACATTCCTTGGGGTGTTGTCATGAGAGACAAGGTAGATTCGCAGCATGGGGTGAGAGGATAAGTACAGGATCATAGCTTGTACTGTAGGATCATACAAGCTACAGAACCTGGTTCCCCTCTCTTATTAGCTGAGTGGCTCTGGACATTTGACTTCACCCTCTGAGCCTCAATTTCCCCATCTGTAAAGTGGGGACCACAACTGTTCCTTCTTTTCTTGGTGTTGGGGGGTGGGGTTGCTCAGTGAGCTGATGCACGTAGCATCACATACAGTAAGAGCTCAGGAAGAGCCAGCTGCTGTGATTATCACCTCTTGACCCTCTCAACATTCCTGTGGAGTTTACAACTAGTGATTGAGAGGAAGTATTTGTTGTCTCTGAGTATTGTGTAAGGCACTGAAGGACTCAATGGTGTTGTTGTTTTTTTTTTTTTTTTTTTTTTTTTTTTAAGATTTTTTATTTTTATTTATTCATTTATCCCCCCCTTGCTGCTTGTGCTCGCTGGGTCAGCCAACCACGCCGTGCGGGCGGGCCCGCCCCCACCAGGAGGCCCCGGGAACCGAACCCGGGGCCCCCCATATGGTAAACGGGAGCCCCACTGATCGAGCCACAGCCGCTTCCCTCAATGGTGTTTTGATCTGGAATTACAAGAGCTCAATAAGGGGAATTTATGACTCTAATGTTAACACAAAATACACACAGCTTGATGCAAATAACAAGTAGATTGGTATCAAAGCAATGCATGTGCATTCAAATCCTCAGCATCCCCACTGCCCTCCACCTGCTCCTCCTCCCTAGTGCCCCCCACCTCTTTCCCTGACATAGCTGGCCATCCCCTAATCCCGTTTCTACCTTGGAGTAACTCAAATCCCCTTCCCTCCCTCCCACTGCCTTTTTTTTTTTTTTTTTTTTATTATTATGGGTAAAAATCAAAATTCTCACAATACATACAAACATTTGCAAAATGATATATAAATATATATGCATATATGTGTATTTGCTTACAAAAATGTTATATATATATACATACATATATTTTAAGAGGTGCTTAGATTACCTAAAATATTACACGGAACCCACTGGGATTCCCATGTTGCCCACCTCCCACACCTCCCACACAAACATCTCCCACAGTGTGGCCCACCAACCTCAATGAACTTACACATCCTGGAGCCTTGCCACCAACCATAGACCACAGTTCGCACTGTAGACCACACTCTCTCTCACTTAGTTCTGAGTGGTGTGTGCTGATTTAAAATGGCCTACATCCATTGCCACAACAGTACTCAGGACAACCTCCAACTCCCAAAGAAGCCCCTGTATTTCAACTGCTCATCCCCTCCCTACCCAAAAACTGTCAAGTGGCCACTGGCTCCACCTCATTGTTATAATTTCTTGCATTGCAAGAATCACCATATGTGAGCAAGAGAATACCATCAAGTCCACTCTAGTCCATAGTTCTTCCCCCAATCCAGAGGCGACTGGGGTGGTGATGTCCACTCCAACTCCAAGTGAGAGAGGGCTTATATCCCATGGATATGGTGGGTGGGATGATCCTGCCTGCAGATGTAGGCCCTCTCCATTCCTTGGGATGGCCATTTCCCATCGTTGTCTCCTCACCAGGTGACTTGGATGAGTCCATTGAGCTGTAGGGTAGGAGTTGCAGCTCCACCTAGATTTCATGCACACCTGGCACATAGGTAGGCGCCTCCCACTGCCTTTGCCCCGTTCAGGCCACCATCTCCGATCTCTTGGAGTACCGTTGCAGCCCCAATACAAGGCCAGAGTGGTCTGGGCAATCACTGCCAATGCCCTCCTGTGGCTTCTTCAGCCCCAGGAAAAATGCCCTTTCTCCAGCGTGGCTGGTAAGGTCCCATGTGGCTTGGCCTCTTCCTGCTGCTCCAGGCTCCCCTCTCCCACTCCAGCAGACTTAGCCATGTGCTGCTCCCTATGTGCCCATCTCCCACTTAGGGCCAGTCCATTGCACATGCTACCCACTGCTTGGAGCCTTCAAACTGACCATCTTCAGTCTTCCCCTACTTGCTTCTCTTGGGCAACTTTTACTCTTCTTCAAGTCACAACTGAGTTATGGTTGTAAACAGTATCCTTTGTGTAAACGAAGTTTTCCTTTACACAAAGGTTGGATGAGGTGCCTCCTTTGTGTGTTTTACATCACAGCACTGACCTTGCTGGGCATAAACACTCTACTTGACCATCTGTCTCCTCCATTAGACTGAGAGCTTGGTGAGGGCAGGAATTGTCTTTCCCAGAACCCAGTACTGTGTCCCTCTCCACTCTCTACCATGTGAAATACTTTCAGTCCCCCAAACTGGCCTGCTGACAGTAGAACACCCTACTCCTTACCTTTTGCTTGGCTAACCCCTTTAGCTTCCAGTTTAGACAAAATTCCTTCACTGCTCCATGGTTGCTGTGCTTCTCCCACTCTTTAGTATTGGTCTTATTCTCTTTGTCTGCCTCTCCCCATATACTAAGACCTCTGAGAAAGCAGAGGTCAATATTTCTCCTTACTTGCTGTCTTCCTATCATTCAGCATAGGGCCTGGCATATAGCAACTTGAATGAAAAAATCAACTTTTGGGTTTGATTGTGATACTGATCAAAGCAGGGGTTCTCCATCCAATGCACTCAAATAACCAATTCCTGAGACATCAGGGTTTCAAAGGGCAAGTTTATTGCCAAGTGCAAAGCACGGATATCATATGGCCTATATGGGCCTAAAATATGTCTCCCCGAACTCCAGAAATGGATAGTTTTATAGTATCTAAAGACAGGCAGGTTTATGATAATGAGTATAATGGCTTGAGATGATGAAGGGGCTGTCTAGTGATCACAAGACTTCAAACTTGTAGAACAGGAAAAAGGGGTACAAACGGGGCCAGTCATGAGTTATCAAGAAGCTTTTACAATATAGGTTATAGGTTATATAGTTATACAATGATTAAAGATCCAGGCATCTGGGTTACAGTTCAGTAAGTTTCAACAGTTGCAGGTATTTACTTTTGGCTATTCTATAATATACTGGAAAGTAAAAGAGAATCTATATAATAATCCAGTAACTATAATCATTTGTTAACTTTATTTTTTTACTGTTGAGTTCCAAAAGTTCTTTGTATATTCTTTTTATTTTTTTATGTTTAAAGAAGCTTATTTAGATAAAAAATATAGGGGATTCCCATTTACCCCACCCCTCCCCTCATTTGTTAATTCTTGGTTACAGTTGTACGCTCCACGACAGGTTGTCTTGGTACCTCTGTATCCCCAGTGTTCATCCTAGGGCCCGGCACCTAGTGCGCTCAGTAACTGTTGCAGAAAGAAGGCAGGCAGGCGGGCCGCCATCTTCCCAGAGCCTCTGAACTTTAGAAAGGAGAAACGCTCATTATAGCTCCAGGGGAAGAAGGAGAGGGATGACAAAGCAGTAACGAGGGCGCGAAGAAGCTCTTAAGAAATGAAAACGGTAAAAGCTAGAGGCGGGAGCGGGGGAGAAGGGGTGGTGATGGCTCAGTGCCACTCAAAAAAGGTGCGGGCCCTCTCGCCAACAGGACTGCGGTAATGGGCCGGTCTGCGGGGCGGAAGTGACGCCCCGGGCCGGAAGCCGGCCTTCCGCCGTCCAGGCGTCGCGAGTGGCGGCGGCGGGCCCACTGAGTCAGGGCTATGCCGCCGGGTGGGCGGCTGTGGGGCGCGGCGGCGCTCCTGCTGCTACTGACCGCCCAGATGGTCGCGGCCTTTGAGCCCATCAGCGTGGGCATAGCTATCGGGGCCGCTTCGGCACTCACCGGCTACTTGTCTTACACCGACCTTTACTGCCGCTTCGCCGAGTGTTGCCGTAAGGAGCAGCCGCTCAACGCCTCGGGTACTGCAGGCGCGCGCGGGCTGTCGGGACCGCCCGGGGAGGACGCGGGTTCGAGTCCTGCCTCCGAATCCCGGCCCCGGCAAGCGGGGGGCGCGGAGGGCAGGCCTCTGCGGGCATGTCACGCGCCTGGTACCGAGGAGGCACTCCGCAGACGGCGGTCGTCCTGATTTGGTGTGGGCGGGAGGACGGATGGGGACAGCACAGGAATCTTTCCCATTCGCAAGCTCCAGAGGGCGGGAACTCGGGCCGGACCTCCAGCGCGCAGTGCAGGGAGAGGGGACGGAGGGAAGAGTTGACAGGGCCCGACTCCAGCCCTGGAGGTAGTGCCTTCTGAAACAGATTCTCCAGATCGTGGGGCTCTGCCCAAGTACTTTTCTGAATGTTCGAATTCCTTGGGATTGCAGTAAGAAGAAACTGAAAGTAGCTTGGCCCGTCCTTCTGCGCCATGTCAGCCCTATTAAGTAGTTTTCATACGTGCAGCGTTCGCCCAGAAAGCCCACATTTGGCCCTTGGTTTTCTTACAAGCCAAATGGGGTGACGGGAAATAGCTTACAATCAAGGGATGGTTAGTCCTTGGATGAATGAACACGATTAGCATCCACATAATGCATTTTCTTGAAAGTGGCATCATTTGACACCCCAACCCATGGTTCAGCCTCAGCGTTGGCTCTGGGGTTTAGCAGAAACTCTGGTGGATCACTCACTAATCTGTGCTTTCTCTTTTGCCAGATGGGGAAAGTGCTGCTTTTCTGCTGCATTTTTAACGTGTATTTTTCTCTCTGTTCCTGGGCTGCCTCCTGCAGCCCTCAAGCTGGACTTGGAGGACAAGTTGTTTGGGCAACATCTGGCCACAGAGGTGATTCTCAAGGCACTGACTGGCTTCAGGAACAACAAAAATCCTAAGAAACCACTGACCCTTTCCTTACATGGCTGGGCTGGCACAGGCAAGAATTTTGTTAGCCAAATTGTGGCTGAAAATCTTTACTCAAAAGGCCTGAAGAGTAATTTTGTCCACCTGTTTGTATCAACTCTGCACTTCCCTCATGAGCAGAAGATAAAACTGTACCAGGCAAGAGAGTTGACTATTTTTTCATCCATGGGCTACTCAGACTGGTGACTTGCTCCCTAACTCAGGCCTTTTCTTCTCTTTTCTTTGCATTTCAATATCCCCAGGTGCCACTGAGTAAATGCACACTTACCCTGCATAACACTTTGCCATTTGCCCTTCAAAACTCTCCTACAACTTTTTCCTCATTTAATCCCAAAATAATACAGTGGAGTAGGTGATGTTATTTCAATTGAAAGATGGAGCCAAGAGAGGCGAGGCAACTTGCTCCTTAAAATCCTTCTGACCTTGTGGCAGAGCAACTCCCAGTTCATACCATAGCCATGTTCTTCAAAGAATGAGCGCACTCAACATTCTCATCAGAGCAGGTGGTGTTAAGTGGGGTAGCCTTAATTTGCTTGGACATGGCTTCATTTAATGTTCTACACCTAGTGTGCAGCCGCAGCTTTGCCTCTGCATTTGCCAGTGTAGATGAGAGGACTTTTCCCCCAAAATAGCTTTTTTTTTCCCTTTATTCCTCCCATCCTTCAATTACTTGGCATTACTTTCTTTCTTTAAAAGAAAGACTCAGAGAATTGAACCTTGAGACCATGTCTCCTTTTTAGATGTTCTTTCCACATTTAATTTATATTCAGTTGTCTGGTAGAGTTAATTTTCATTTAGATGAACAATGTCCTTATAAAAGGTTACTACTCTTACTGTTAGGTGGGGACTGAAATAAGAAAAAGAAACTTAACTGAATAAGGAAGTGAAAGTGGCTACTTGCCATGCAAATTTTAAGATGGAAGAAGATTGCTCCAAAAAGAAGGAATGCTTCTCTTGTTTTCCGAGTTCTTTCCTAGACCTCTAGAAATATAGTAAGATAGGTGAAAGTGCCTCTGGGTGTGTGTGTGGGGGGATAACGGTGGGGAGGCTGTCACTGCCCTCTGTCCCGGCCCGCGGGACATCAACGAGGACCCGAAACCTGCCGAGAAAGAATGGTGGGACAAGAGACGCAAAGAATGACAGCAAGACAGTATTCTGATCAAGCTGCAAATTTTATTTGAGGGAGCAGGGCTTATATGCTGTTTGGAGAGAGGAAGTGAGTCGGGGTCGGGTGGCGCTCCGGGATTGGAGGGTGTTATCGCTGGAGTAGTGGGCAGATCTTACTTTCGCGCCCTGCGCCTGCGTACTTGTTGCATTCACCTGGGCAGTGGCGGGAACCGGAGAACAAAGGAGCAAGGAGGAAGAAGAACAAGGAAGTGACAAAGCAGATTTTGTGTCTGCGCCATGTTGTGGCGTCCGCCATGTTGTGCCATGTGACCACAGGTTGCTATTGCTTGGGTTGTTGGCACCTCTCTTGGCAGACTCCAGTGACGGCTCCCAACAGCCCTCCATGTTTTAGGGTTGAGGGCTTGTTGCTTGGTATCTTTGTGTTTGATTCAAGAAAGAGCATAGGAACAAATACTTTTCATGAATTGTCATCTGGGTCAGCTCTTTTGTTCATTGCACAAGTGGAAGGCATTAGTCTTGGGCACTGTGCGGATCTTAATCTAGTGTATTATTGCTCAGTTAGTTGTGCTAAAATTAACTTGAGATTTCACTCCACAATGAGATGAAAATTATGGATTGGTTAAAAGTGAATGATAAATATTCATTTATCTTGTATCCCATGTCTTTAAAAAGTCTTATCTAGCCTGTCAGTTGAGTTAGGAATATTTTTCTTTGCATTTTAACACCTATCTCACTGCCAGTTTCCACTTTTTACAGATAAGGTTTTGAAAAGCTGTTACCCTGTTAATGGAGGTCTGGATGTAGTTTCTAAGAGTTCTTTTTTAAACCCCAGACAGCAATGATTTTTTGTCTTTCAGAGCATGAGGAGCAGTGTAGCGCTTCTGCTCCCCTTGGCACATCCTTTGAGCCTCCACATCCCATTTCTTCTTTTATGGTTGATCTAGGACCAGTTACAGAAATGGATTCGGGGTAACGTGAGTGCATGTGCAAGTTCTGTTTTCATATTTGATGAGATGGATAAATTGCACCCTGGGATCATTGATGCAATCAAGCCGTTTCTAGACTACTATGAGCAGGTTGACGGAGTGTCTTACCGGAAGGCCATCTTCATCTTTCTCAGGTCAGCAGGAAGTGGTTTCTTGGGCTGAGAAGGGAGGCTGGCACATAAGCCCTTCATTCTCTCAGTGCTGGAATGCGGTCCTGGTGACCATCAGCATTCTGTTTACCAGTGACAGAAATTCCAGTCTGGCCAAAATGACTTGCTCACTTCTTTTAATTTTGGGTTGTTACTGTCAGCATGGCAGAGTGCTGGCAGGAGAAAATGAGCTTAAGAAATAATCATTAACTGCACATGTGGTTTCTGAGTGTTTTAAAAAGCCAAAGCATTATCCCGGCAATTTTGAAGAAACAAATTTAAGCTCCTTGAGGGCAGACACTAACTTTTCTTTGTCTAGCAGCACTTAGTAAATATTCCTTGATTAAGAATAAACCTGGGAACGGGTGTAGCTCATGGTTGAGAACCTGCCTCCCACACACAAGGTCCTGGGTTCAATCCCTGGGACCTCCAAATAGATAGATAGATAGATACATAGATAGATAAAATGCTTTACAGCAAAGAGAACTTTAAAAAAAAAAAAAACAATGGATAGACTGATATGGGAAATGTGGCAGAATGTTAAGAGTTGGTGGATCTGGGTATTTGGGTGGGTGGATGGGGTATGCTGGAGTTCTCTGTATGAGTTTTGTATAATTTTTGCAACTGTTCTGTAAGTTTGAAATTCTTTCAAAATAAAGTTAAAAAAAATAAAATAAACCTTAAAGCAGGTACATTTCCTTCCTAAATTGACACAAAAGCCTTAATGAACATGGGATTTTAATCTTTGTTTCTTTGTCAAACTCAGCAATGCAGGTGGGGACCTAATAACAAAGGCAGCTCTTGACTTTTGGAGGGCAGGAAAGAAGAGGGAAGACATTCAGCTGAAAGACCTGGAACCTGTGCTGTCTGTCGGAGTCTTCAATAATAAACACAGTAAGTCTCCTCAGAGTGAGGAGCCTCTTAACTCTGCCAGTAGAGTTGTGTTCTCTTTCCTTGAGGATTTCACAAAGCCAAGTAATCCTGCTTGCCCTGTGGCTTTGCTGAAGTTGGGACTTTTTTTCTTAGGGCATTCAGAAGCCAGGTGACAAGGGTGTCCTACTGATTCTTATATCAGGTTTATTTCACACTTGAAAAAGAGAATCTCTTGAGGGGTAAAAAAGTGAAGAATATACTGTGGGCCCTGACTAAAATGGCCTCTTGTAAGAGCAGGTGATGGGATGGGCAAGAAAACCAGCTGTGTCTTGTTTCACAGGTGGTCTGTGGCGCAGTGGACTGATAGACAGAAACCTCATCGATTACTTTATCCCTTTCCTGCCTCTGGAGTACAGACATGTGAAAATGTGTGTCAGGGCAGAAATGAGGGCCCGTGGTTCTGCTGTAGATGAAGACATTGTCACAAGAGTTGCAGAGGAAATGACGTTTTTCCCAAAAGATGAGAAAATCTACTCAGACAAGGGCTGCAAGACTGTGCAATCACGACTAGATTTTCACTGAGCTCTTATCCAAATGGGATAAGAGACAACTGGGAGACTCAGGAAGCCAGGGGCCTTGCCTTTTGGAAACACTTTTGAAGCCCTCTTCTGGGATTTGCACATTTGCACCTGTGGACTTTCAGGATCTGGAAGAGTTGATTTAAAAAGACACTTATCTGTCAAGTGTACTTGTCATTTTGCAACATGACAGAAATCCAATTGTTAATTGCAGTTGAAGGTGAACTTTTAAACTCTCCTTCAAATTTACTGCTCCTGACTTTGACAAAAGTGCCTTGAAAACAGCTGTGTGAATGAAGACCTCAAGATTGTTTCTGACCCTATGGCACCCATACCTAAAGGGATGTAAGGGCCCTGCTGCAATCTGGTGAGCGTTAGGTTTTCACCTGCCAAACACATTCTTCTGCCCTATTTCTTTTTCTACAGAGAGAGCAGTAGCTGACTTGAGATTTTCAGTTAGAATTGGTGGCATCTACAGGTGGGGACACTCAGCTGGGAGGGCCTGCACCCTGAGCATTCTCGACCTGGCGTGAGCTGGGTGGGTTTATGCAGCGGAGGACAGGTGGGCCCTTTCAGCCTGTCCATTCCTCTGGCTGCAGACTACAGCCCTAGTCCTAGAATCCCATTACCCATCTTTCAGGCTCGATCCCAGCCTTCCTGTACCTTG
The DNA here is from genome assembly GCA_026826555.1 of Tolypeutes matacus. Classification (NCBI taxonomy): domain Eukaryota; kingdom Metazoa; phylum Chordata; class Mammalia; order Cingulata; family Chlamyphoridae; genus Tolypeutes; species Tolypeutes matacus. The sequence goes on along the minus strand of JAKSZT010017719.1, from coordinate 1,926,074 downwards.
GCCATTTGAACCTCAGCCATCAGTAGATTTTTCTCCCAACCACATCTTCCCTAGAGTTGAATTGGAATGAGACATTTGGCTTTGAATTTTAGTCCTTAGTTCCCATGGTGAAATGTTGATCTGTTAAAATTTACACATAGGTCAGCCTCTCACTTTATTCCACACAACAATTTGAAATCCATAGGACAGGATCATTCTCCATGGATGGACACCTGCCCAGAGTGAACACTCAGCTTGTAGATTCTGCATTGCCACAGAGGTGGCATATTTTACAGACGTGGAATGCTAAAGTTTTCAAGGATATGTATATTTCTTAATTTTAAAATTTTTATAGGATGTTGCTTATTTTAAAACATGGAAAGGATATAAAGTGGCATAATTGCTTATTCCTTTCTCAGATACTCTTTTTTTTTAGTATATGTGCTGCCGAAGCGAGCACTCAGATACTCTTAAAAACAAATGATAAAGATTTTTATTGTTCTATGCATGGTAATATAAGGAACTTGAAGATCAAATAATGTCAGTCTGAGGTGGTGGGTGGTCTCGGGTATCATCTGATAATGACACTATATGGCAGCACCAGGCTGGACTGCTCTAATCATTGGGAAGTAAGACTTAGATTCCAGCCAATGTGAATTGTTCTGTGTCTGTCCCTTAGTTGCAGTGTGACTGCAGACATGAAACCAGAACGTGTGCAGACTTTTTGTATATATAAGATGTGGTAGAATGGATGTTTTTACAGCGTTGAAGTGCCTTTTAGGGTATCAAAATTAGTTGTTTTTTTTTTTAAATGCCAAGGTGAGGCTTAACATTTTTTAGTACATAGTTCTCAAATTGGAGTTAAGTTACATTTCTTTTATAACCTTTTGGGTGTCTGGTCAGAAGGAGACAAGGTTTTCTGTTTACAATGATGCAATAAACTCAACGTGTTGGCCACCTTTGGACCGCCGTTACTAATTTATAACTTGAAAAGGCCACAGCTGACATGGCTCAGCCTTCCCCACCCCACATAAGATGGAGACAAGATTGGAATTGATCTATTGTATATAAACTAATAAAGCATAAATTTTTATCATGAGGTGTAAATTAACTTTTTCTCCCTAGTTTATGTGGTTAACTCTGAAAAGCTCTGAGCATGGAATTAAGATTCTTAAAGCCCAGATGTCAGGTTTCCCATACCTTGGACATGTCGGTTGGCAATCTTTTTTTTTTTTTTTTTACCGGGAGGTACCAGGGATCGAAGCCCGGTCTCTCCATATGGTAGACGGACGCCGAACCTCTTGAGCCACGTCTGTTTCCCTGCAATCTTTACATTATATAGAATCAATATTTGCTTTAAAGGCTGTTATCCCCAGACAAATAGGAAGTTAAGTTGAATTAGATGAATATTTTTGCCAGAAACAGACGGGCTTCTTTCTAACAAGTATATTCTCCTAAAATTAATATAAGGAAATTGAACACAGGGAAAATAGGACATGCTGCTGACAACCTGAACCCAAGCCAAGAGCTGAGCTCAGAACTGGGAACTCTTAACTGCTGGGTCTTCCCACCCCAGAACTGGTAAATAATGAAACCCTAGTTAAGTTAAAACTCAGCTTACTCATACTTAACCTGGCTTCTTAGCTTTATCCATTAATTGATAATACCCACCCTCTTTACAGAATTGAGGGTTGATTTTATAGAAAGTTCAAACTGTCTTTGCCATCATCCCGCCTAGTTCCATGAGATTGACTTTCTAGGTCTGGCTCCCAGCCTAACGCAGTTTCTATTCTACCCTCATACTGCCTCATCTGCAAAGACTGAACTTTTCAAAAATAAGTCAGGGGAGAAAAGGTAGCTCAAGCAATTATGTGCCTCCCTCCTATTTGAGAGGTCCCAGGTTCAGTTCCTGGTGCCTCCTAAAAAAGATGACGATGGGAAGCAGCTGTGGCTCAATTGGTTGGGCTCCCGTTTATCATATGGGAGGCCCCGGGTTCGATTCCCGGGGCCTCCTGGTGAGACAAGCCAGCCTGCACGGCGTGGTGAGCTGACACAGCAATATGACCCAGCAAAGGGAGACAAGCAGACACAGAAAAATGCATAGCAAATGGACACAGAGAGCACAAGCAGCAAGGGGGGGATAAGTAAATAAATAAAAATAAATCTTTAAAAAAAAAAAAGACGAGCAGATAGCAAGTGCAAACAATAAGGGTTGGGGGTGGGGAGAAATAAATAAAAAGAAAGAAATCTTTTAAAAAAACTGAGATGTAAGATTAAAAATAAATAAATAAAAAGGGCACTCCTGTTCGCTACTTAAGAGACTCCCAGATGCTTGGCTGCCATTTTCAAATGAAAGAAGGATTAGATCTAATGTGTGGCTCCTAGGGATAGGACCAAGCCTGGTGGCCGATTCAAACCAATGGGCCAGCTTTAGCTCAACACCAAGAACTTTCTAGAGCATCCTTAGGCCTATGCAGCCTAAAAAAGATCTGTACAGGCTGGGTAGCCGTGAGGGAGAGGGGTCCTGCGTTAGCCCAGATGCCTAGCCAAAGGCCTGCCAACCCTTGTCTTCCATGCCTGCTGAAAATCATCCCTGCGAGCACTCTACACAACACTCAGCCCACCCACCCCAGAGGCCTGTCCTTTTGTCGGTGCACATGCATGTTGCATAAAACAGTATAGTCTACCGTGCTTGGTACACCTGCCTGGAATCTCAGCTGGGGTCACATCTCTAGAATTGGACTCCATGGCTGAGTCAGGCATGCCACAAACCCCTGCACCTGAGTGCAGTATCCCCTGCAGCTGAGCAAGGGGCCAGAGCTACTCTAGGATCCTCAAAGGGACCCTGTGTTAAGACTTCATCTCACCCCAACCTGGACTGCATCTGTTGGGTCTTAATTCATAGCTAAAGCACACAAAGCTAAGAGTGGACAGGTTTACTTTTTCCACTTAAATGTATTCACAAACTACAAAATAAAATTTTATTGTCAAATGGTAGTTATTTGCATTTATAAATAAAAACACTTCTTAGCATCCTTAGGAGGGGCAGCTAAGTTTTCCTAGAAGGAGTTGGGGGTTCTGATTGAACATAAAATTTAGTGATAATTGAGAATGGTTTTTAATAATATGGCAAAACACGCCATGCAACAATTTAGAATCAAGTAGAGACAGTGGGTGGCTCATTTGGGCATGGAGAGTAGAAAAGGGCCTTCCTTTGCAAAGCCTGAGTGGTGGCAAGTGACCAGCTGGAAATAACTTTCTTTTAAGGAGACTCTGGTTCTAACCAACCTTCATTCAGCATGTTCACAATTTTCCTCAGGTCATCCCCACTGTTCAAAATGTTACTAAGATTAAAGCCCTTGAAAAGGACATTCAGGACTCAACCTGGGGTGTGCCTGAGCACCCCTGGAAGTCTCACCTTCTCTTCTTACATACTTGTTCTTTTATCTGGACACTTCGCTGTCCCTTGCAGTGTGGCTGTGGTCACGCTGTTTCAGGTTTGGTCACGGCTCCAACCTCTATCCTCAGTAATGCAGAATAAATACAGAATAAATTCCAAGGACTTTGTGTCTGGGCTTTTTGTGCAGAAAAGACTTGATCATGGTATATGTTATAATGATAGAAACTTAGAAACAAACCCAACAACTTAGAGTCTGAAGATTTTCTCATAACGTTAAAAACTTTTAAATAAAGTTATCACATTTTCAGTAAAACTTACTCGTCCTTCCTTGAAACAGAAACACTTGTAATTAAAACATGATTTTAAAAAAAATCATAAGTGCTGGTATTGAGTGGGCTGGGGGCTGGCTCCCTCCTCTGAAGGCTGTGGAGGCTGTTCCAATGGTGAGAGCCTGCAGACTCCGCTGAATGAAAACAACGCCCAGAAGAATTCCTGTTGCATCGGACAGGAAAAATTAATTTTACTCCTCTTCCAGGGAATGAAGTAGAGGGAGGAGCAGGAAGGATGTGAGTTTTGCATTCTTTCTTTTCTCCAATGCCAAGCCATGACTCCTGTAATATCAGTCATCGTAGTAATAGTCCAGCTTGGTAAACACCGTTTTGCAGCCTTTATCAGAGAAAACTCTCTCCTCTTTGGGGAAAAATGTCATCTCCTCAGCCACTCTGGTTACAATGTCCTCATCAACTTCATAACCTCGGGACTGCATTTCAACTCTGATGCACATTTTTAGGTGTTTGTATTCCAGGGGGAGGAAGGGAACAAAATAATCAATGAGATTTCGGTCAATTAAGCTGCTATGCCAGAAACCACCTAGGAAAAAGAAAAAAGGTGCTGTTCATCCATCCACTCATCTGTCCACCCAGTCATCCGTCTGTCTATCCAACACCTATCTACTGGAGTGTCAACTATGTGCCAGGCTCTAGGTTAGGCCCTGGACATAGAGCCGTGCACCCTGACCTCATGGGGCTCGTGATTCAGCGAAGATGGTAGATACTAAGCAGGGTGCTCATTAATAAACTTACAAGCTGTGAAACATCTGTGAAGGCAAAAAGCAGAGTGACGACCTAAGGAAGGCTCAGGAAAGGCCTCTTAAGATGTGCATCCAGACCACACAGAGCATTTTAGGGGACCAAAAACTAGAATCCTCAGAGTAATGTGTGAAGACAAAGCTATTTCACTGTGATAGGGCAGGCCTTTGCCACGTGTTTCTTTTCCCCCTGAATGAGGGAGGGCTAGGCACCGATCCAGTCACACACCCCCACCCAGTGCCCGCACCTCTTGACCCAGAGCCCCCACTGGATCATCTGCCAGCACACGATATCTCTTCGTGTCAGCTGTTTCCCATCCACATTGCTGTTTAATTCTTGTGAATGGGCTCCCTAACATGAGCTCCTTAAAGACTGGGGTTTATGCTTTTCTTTCCCAACAGTGCTTTGCACAGTTGCTGCTCAATATTTGACTGGGTAGGGGCAGAGTCTGTGGCCACGGAAAAGAACAAAACTAACCACTTGTGTGCTCACTCGGCTTATTTCTTTTTTTTTTTTTTTTTAAAGATTTTATTTATTTATTCATTTATCCCCCCCTTGCTGCTTGTGCTCGCGGGGTCAGCTAACCACGCCATGCGGGCGGGCTTGCCTTCACCAGGAGGCCCCGGGAACCGAACCCGGGGCCTCCCATATGGTAAACGGGAGCCCCACTGATTGAGCCACAGCCGCTTCCCTCGGCTTATTTCTTGAAGGCCTACTCTGCCAGGCATGTCCTGGGCCCTAGGCATAGAGCAGAGAGCTGCACAGACATGGACATTGACCTCAGGGGGTTTACATTTTAGTTGGGGAGACACTCAACAAACTAGTAAATAAACTTTCAGATAGTGCTTGGAGCTATGAATACTATAAAGCAGGATAAGGAGATGGAGGTGACCTCTGAGCGGAGACTGAATGAGAAGGACCATGATGCAGAGACCTGGGGAAAAGTGTTCTGGTGCAACAAGTCATCTTATTCAGTCTCATGGCTTTAAAAACCATTTACTGATGACTTCCAAATTTTGTTTCAGCTGAACACCTCCCTGGAACTCCACTGCCTGCTCAGGTGCTGCAAACCTAACAAGTCATTATATGCTAAACATGCCATACTGATTTCCTGTTCTCCCCTAGTCCACCTCTCTAAATGGCAGTGCTGCTCTCCTGATTGCCTAAACCAAATCCTTGACTCACCTCTCTCTTGTTCTCACAAACAATCCTCTAGGAAATTATTGTTTTTACCTTCAAAATATGTCCAGAATCCAACCATAGCATGACCACCCTGGTTCAAGCCACCAGCATTTCTCTCCTAGGTTACTGCAGCAGCTCCTAAGTGTTCTCTCTGCCCCTTGTTGCCCTCCAGACTATTCTCGACCCAGCAGATCTTGCTGCTGTCACTCAAAACCCTCCAGGGGCTCTCTCTTCCACTTATGAGCAAAACTCAAGGCCTGACCACAGCCCACCAAACCTATGATCTCCACCCTGACTCCTAGTCCATCTCTTATCTAGCCTCCTGTCCTCTCCTTTGTTCATTCGCCTAGTCACAGTGATCCAAGCACAGTCCCACCTCAGGGTTGTCTCTGGTGGAAAACCTCAGATGTCTATAGGATCCACTCCCTCTTCTCCCCTCAGGTCAGCGACACACAGGTCACCAGTGTGTCACACAGTGCCCAGCACAGAATTAAGGGCCCAATCGTGGTTTGGCTGTTATTCTCAGGCACAGAACCTGAGTTCTAGGGTGACACAAAGCAAGGAAGGGACTGTTGATTATCTCCTCCAGAGACACTCAAAGCAGTCTTCCTTGCTCCATCACCTTCCTTTCTTCTACAAAGGAAAATGCTTTAAACTGAAGGAAATGGGGGAATTAATTTTCAAGATCTCAATGACCAAACATTTCTCTTGCTTAAAAATAGTACTTCTGGGAAACGGATGTGGCTCAAGAGGTTCGGCGTCCGTCTACCATATGGAGAGACCGGGGTTCGATCCCCGGTACCTCCCGGTAAAAAAAAAAAAAAAAAAAAAAATAGTACTTCTCAAACTTTAGTGTACCTAAAAGTCACCCAGTTTTGTTTTTTGTTTTTTGTTTTTTTTTAAAGATTTTATTTATTTATTCATTTATCCCCCCCTTGCTGCTTGTGCTCGCTGGGTCAGCTAACCACGCCGTGCGGGCGGGCTTGCCTTCACCAGGAGGCCCCAGGAACCGAACCCGGGGCCTCCCATATGGTAAACGGGAGCCCTGCTGATTGAGCCACAGCTGCTTCCCCAGAGTTTGTTAATACACACATTCCCGTCAGAATTTCCAGTTCAGTAGGTCTAGGGAAGGAACTGAGAATTTGCACTTTTAACTGGCTCCCGGGTGATGCTGCTGTTGATGCTTTAAAACAGGGGCACAGGATATGAGTACGACAGGGTTATTAATGGTCCTACTTACTGTTTTTGTTATTGAAGACTGACACAGACAGGGCATGCTCCATGTCTTTGAGCTTGATTTCTTCCCTCTGCTTTCCACTTCTCCAGAAATCTAAAGCCACATCTGTGATCCTTTCTGCTCCAGCATTGCTGCAACATAATTCCAGTGAATAAGGACTGAGTTTTCTCCTTAAGCCTACCGGCTTAGGCTCACAGCATTTCAGTCGTGTCTCTGCCCTGTCCTTACCTGAGAAATATGAAGATGGCTTTCTGATAAGAGACCCCATCCACCAGGTCATAATAGTCTAGGAAAGGTTTAATGGCATCTATGAGGCCAGCATGCATTTTATCCATTTCATCAAATATGAAGATTGACCTCCCACAGGCACTCACGTTGCCTCGAATCCACAACTGTAACTGATCCTGAATTATAAGGAGAAAAAGTCAATACAAACTTCTCAAGTGCAGGGGAAACAATCAGCATGTGCATTAGTAACACTGTAACCACTTCTGCTAACAATGACTACATTTAAGGAGTGCCTTCAGTGTGCTCCACACTTGCTAAAACTTTATAGGCACAAGCTTTTTTTGCTCTTTACAACAGCCCCACGTAGTTGGCATTGTCATAACCATTTTACAGATGAGGAAACTGAGGCATTGAAAGCTTAACTTGCCCAGCTCAGCCTGGTTCTAAAACCCCATAATTTGATGATAAGATTACTGTGCAGTGAGATGTCACATCGATGCTATGTCAGTATCAGTGAGTTGCTGGACCTTTGTCATCAAAATGGCAATGTTACTATATACCTCGTGGACAGAAGTCTCCTTGGAAGAAGGCAGAGTCCAAGTGACCTACTCTTACTAAATCCCTAGAATAGTCAAGAGCACACACGCTTTGGGATAAGTTCAGTGAGGTAACACTTGTTTCTGGAATGCCTGGAGGTTTCTGAAATAAATCTGCTTAGACAGAAACATTCCATGAGAATGTGTTTAGGTGGTTCTTATAACATTAAGCAATCAAGGTAAGACAGAGATAAGACATTTTTATGCCTTTTAATAAGAAAATTGAGTTATGGTTCTATATCATGCTTTCCTAGATAAATATTTTTTCCTGGTGAAGTAGAGAAATTAGCTTTTTTTTTTTTTTTTCTGAGAAAGACTCTGGAAGTTACAGAGTAGCCCTGGACTTATTTTGTTTTCTTCTTGGCTACTATGATTATGGTTAGAATGTTCCACATGTGTATATAATCTAAACAGTAATTCTGCTCTGTAGGCTAGGAGTATCTTCCTTTGACAAATGAGACACCTTAGAAGAAGTGAAGTGGTGACTGGCCTAAGATCACAAAGCAAGTGTTAGGCTCCAACAGCCAAGGTCTTCCCACTCTACTATCTGCTAGGGAACATGTATTGAACACTTACTATGGGCTATGAACGCTTACTATGGGCTAGACACAGTTCTAAGCACTGTTCACATAAGATTTTCCTATGCCATCCCAAGACCCATTAGGGTAGTTACTATTGTATTCCATATTTTACAGATCAGTAAATTGAGGAACAGAAGGTCAAGTAACTTGCCCAAAGCCACACAGCTATTAAGTAGTGGATCCTGAATACTAAGTACGGTGACCAACTCATCCCAATTTGCTTAGGACTTTCCCAGTTTAAACACTGAAAATCCCATGCCCAGGGACCCCTTGATGATTGGGAACACTAATGCTAGTCTAGGCAGAAGGGAAAAATGTGTTCAAACAGGCAAGGGCTAAATACCCAACCATTTGCCAACCTCGCAGTTAAAAAAAAAAAAAAAAACCAATAGTTAACACTTATTTGAACTCTCAGGTGTCAGGAACCATGTTAAATGCTTTACAAAGAGAGCTCATTGAATTCTCACAATCACCATTTTCCAGACCAGGAACCTGAGTCTCAAAAAAAAGAGAGGTGGGAGGAAAAAATGAAGGAAAGAAAGAAAGGAGAGGTGACTTTCCCAAGAATATACAGCTAGTAGGTGGGAGAGTTAGGACACAAATCCAGGTCTGTCTGCCAGGCAGTTAATCAATGAGTTAAACTGTAAAAGCAGTTTGCAACAGTTAAACTGAAGCCTCTAAAGAAACATTTCCTCTTTTATAAAACGAGCTAGATTTAATCTTTAAATTGCATTTGATTATGTCCATCTCTAAAATTCTATGCTCCTACTTACTAAACTGAATATAATTGGAACTGTTTTCAGAAACCACCACAAAGGTTTGATAGTGTAATTGCTCTTTGCATCTCAAATACTATGTAACTTCCAGATCTTTGAAAACAGGAACTGACACATTTAGCCATTTTCAGTGCTCACTAATTTCAACATGGAATTCCCAAATCCCATTCCACAACAAAGAAATCCCAAACCCAGAGTCATCCAAGAAGGATTCCAAAATTCTGTCCTTGCCTTATACAAGGTGATGTTCGAGGCATGTGGAAAGTGCAGCGTGGCCACAAACAGGTGGACATAGTCACTGTTCAGACCACCCTCGTAAATATTTTCAGCAATGATTTTGCTGGCAAAATTTTTGCCAGTGCCAGTCCATCCGTGTAGGGAGAGTGTGAGAGGTTTCTTGGGCTTTGGGTTGCTTATGAAGCCAGACACAGCATTTAAGATGACTTTCTTTGCAAGATGCTGTCCAAAGAGCTTGTTGTCCAGATCCTTCTGCAGTGCTGGGAAAAACAAAGCCAGTCAAGAGAAGGGGAAGAATGGGTGTGTGTGTGTGTGTGTGTGTGTGTGCAGCTTAATCCTCTTCTTCCATGTGAAAGTCTGCAGGCCCATATGAAAGTCGGCAAACCAGCTAAGCTCTCTTCAAGCACCTGGTGAAATGCTGAGGTAATGTGGTCGTATGCACTTGCCCGAAAGGTGAACTGTAAGTCCAGGAAGCTCTTCCTTTGCTAGTCCTGCCAATTCTAACGCCCTAGCCACCAGCCAGGCTGGCTCCTTCCTACCAGGAGGCTGAAAAGCTCCTTGGCTAGATTGCCGCTGCCACCTGTTTGCACCCCTAACCCCTCCTCTGCTCCTCCCACTACAAGGCAAGTCAAGATAAAGGCTGCAGTTTGGCTACCACTAATCTGATCCGGAAGAGTTCCCATCATCCTTCCCGTCCCCAGCTAGGAAGGAAGCAAAACTATCTTTGGAGGAAGTTTGCAGCAGGGTCCACACCCTCAGTTTCTGCATGCAGCAGCCCAACCTGCAGCTCCAGTCCCCTCAGGTCTCCGACCGAAGTCCAGCTTGCCTGGTCGTGGCCCCAACTGCATCCCGGACTGCTGGGGTTCCTCGGGCCGGGCCCGGGTCAGCCTCGGCATCTGCCAAGGTTCGCCCCCAGCTCTGCGAAGGCTTCTGAGCTCCGAGAGCCCCGAGCCCTGTCTCTGAGCCCCCACCCTACCCCAGCCCGCGTACCAGCCTCCAGCCGCCGCCCAGACCCTACCTTCCCGGCTGAGGCTCCGCTTCTGGCTGCAGCACTCGGCGAAGAGGCAGTAGAGGCGCGGGTAGGAGATGTAGCCGGTGAGGACGCCAGCCAGGGCCAACCCTAGGCTGATGGGCTCCACTGCCCGCACCACCAATGGCGGCAGCAGCAGCAGGCCCAGCGCGGCCCGGCCCAGCTTCATGCCGGGACACGAACCACTCTGGCGTTTCGCGTTTACTGTGCTGCCGCGCTACCGCCAGAGCCGCGCTTCCGGCTCCGCCCCGCCCCGGCCGCCATCTTTGAAGGTGGCAGACATCTTTCCGGCTTCCGGAAGGTCTGGGCTGCGTACCCGCTGAGGGCCACTTTTTAAAAAAATTTTAGAGTTATGGAAAGATTGAGTATAGTTCAGAGAATTTCCATATACCCTCCCAGTTTCCCTTAACATTTTACGGGAGTATGCTACATTTGTTACAGTTAATACACTAATATTGATACTTCATTATTAAAGTCCGTAGTTTATTCAGATTTCCTTAGTCTTTACATAATGTCTTATTTCTGTTCCAAGATCGCATCCAGGATGCCACATTAAGTTGTCAAGTCTCTTTAGACTTCTTTTGGCTGTGATATGACAGTTTTCTTTGTTTTTGATGACCTTGACAGTTTTGAGGATTACTTGCCAGGTATATTGTAGGATGCACCTTTATTGGAAATTGTCTGATGTTTTTCTCACAATTAGACTGGGGTTAAGGGTTTTTGAGAAAAAAACCATAGAGGTAAAGTGCCATTTTCATCACATCATATCAGGAGTACATAGTATACACATGACTTATGATTACTAATATTGACCTTGATCACTTGGTGGGGAGGTTTCTCAGGTTTCTCCACTGTAAAGTTACTCTCTCCTGAAGGAAGTTACTGTAATTTATATACTCTGCCCTCCAGGAGGTGGAGCATAACTCCCTACTCCACCTCCTGGAATTATTTGGAATTCTTTTGCATGGGAATTTTGCCTCTTCTTCCCCATTTATTTATTCAGTCATTTATATCAGTGTGGACTCATTTCTTTAATATATTGGATTATATAATCCAATACTGCTTTATTCTGTAACTCAAATTGTTCCACCTTTGGCCACTGGGGATTCTTTGTTTCCTGTGCCCCTTTGACATATTCTTATCAATGTGGGATTTATTTATTTATTTATTATTTTTTTGAGTACTTACTTTCTGGCACTACAATGAACCAGGCTCTTATTTCCTGTCCAGTCCTAGAACTGGCAATTTCTCCAGGGAACTCTGGTTCCTTTTATAGGAGAATGGTATTAGAAACCAAGATCTGGTGGGAAGCAGATATGGCTTAAGTGATTAAGCTCCCAATCTACCACATGGAAGGTCCAGGTTCGGTTCCTGGTGCCTCCAGCAAGACAGTGAGCTGGGGCAGTGAGCTGATGCAACAGAGAGACACAACAAAGCAGAGAGTGGGGGTGGCTCAAGGGATTAGGCACCTCCCTCCTACATGGGAGGTCCCAGGTTCTGTTCTGGTACCTCCTAAAAAAAGACAACCAACACACCACAAACAGAGCAAAATGCAAGTGGGGCGGTGGGGAGAAATAAATAAGAAACCAAGATTTGGGCCCTAGGTATGCTTGTTGCTACTAGGGTGTCATTTCTTTCATTTCCTTTCAGCTGACAAAGAGATATGGGTGTATACTAAATTGGGTATATTCACCTATCTATAAATATTTCTATATGCCACCATCTATATCTATACTAAACATGAGTGCATATTGATGTCTCCAATGCTAATCCATTACTTTATTGTAACCATTCAAATCTCCTCCCCACCAGCAGTGAGAAACCTGGCTCCCACCATCTGGCAGCCACTTTTAAGCTGGGTGAAGGACTACACTTTTTCCAGCAAAGGAAACTCTGGCAAGCAGGAACTGTGTGTCATCTACTTATTTGCCCATCATGCCAAATACTGGTTGAACACCTACTATGTGAGGAAATGTACTTGGCTCTCAGTGTTCATCTTGGTTATCCCATACACTTTAAGAACCTGATGGGGGTCGGATGTAGCTCAACTGGTTGGGCGTCTGTCTCCCATATGGAGGGACCCGGGTTCGATTCCCAGGACCTCCCGGTAAAAACAAACAAACCAAAAAAAAAAACAAAAGGAAAAGTAAGAACCTGATGTTTATTGGAATATTCTGAAAAAATTTTAAGATTCAACTTTTTCATATAAAAAATAACAAATGGTATTAGCACCTCTTATAATCCAAACATTTGATAGATTTCTAAATACAACACTGGAGGTAGGGATCATTCTTTCATTTATTTATTCATATTTTTTAATATCTCCTATATGTTGGGCTATGGGTCTGGGGATTCAAAGAAAAAAATAAGGCACACATAGTTCCTGCATTTTAGTTGAGGGAAAAACAAAAACAAATCTCTTTTACAGATGAGAAAATTGTAGCTCAGAAAGAAAAGGACTTGTCCAATGGTACAATTAGTAAGCTGTGAGGAGGGCTCAGATCTGACCAACTCTAGAACCAAATCTCTCTATCCACAACACCTTAAATCAGTTCAGAAATCAACTTGACTTGTTCTTGCCTCATCCAAATCTGTCTAAATAAATGCCTTAGGAAAAAAGGACAGCACAAGTGGCAATGTACTTGATAGCAAGCAGGTTGGAGCATGCCCATGACTTTTGAACTAAATGAGAAAACTTATCTCAGTAATTCAGTTTTGCATTTGAGCTACTCAATCCCAGGCTCTGAAAATATTACCTGGTGTTGGTATAAGGAAACACAATCCAAACAGTAAGGTTTGATTCATTACATATTTAATAATTAAGTGATAAAAGTGATTAGAGCTGTCTTTTTGAAATGAAAAGAAACAGGTAACTTTGTAAAAGTCAGAAAATATGAGTGTCCCTTTGGTCCCATCCTAGATTTTTCTACTGTCAGCTGGATCCACTCTAAACAGGTTGCAAAGATGTATTTCTGAACCCCATTCCAGATATCTGAAATTTGAAGACATGATTGCATATATAATAAAAGCACAATCTAAATGGTATTATCTCTTCCTGAACACAGAGCTGTATCCTCCTGATCCAGAACAAATATTTAGAGAAAGTCAACATATTTACAAACAAGATTTAATAATGCTGACAAGAACAGTTTGCCCCCCAAATAAGAAAACTGCACATTTTTGTTTGTTTCAAAAGGTTACAAATTCAGTGTTTGAAAATTCAGCAGGTAAGCAGCAGGACTGATAAGAGTCTGTTTTGGGAAACTTTCTGCTAGCAAAATCAGCAGGCCTCTGTCTAGGAAACCTGTTTTTTTTTTTTTGGGGGGGTGCTATTTACATCCCATACTGCACTTCTTCAGCCACCTTCAGTACCGCCTGTTCATCTTCTTGAACTTTTCATAGTGATAGTCATCGGTGGCCTTCTCATTAGCAGGACGCTTGCGGTTAGGAGGGGACCCTGAGAAGGAAAAAAAATAGGAGGCTGTTTGCCATGGTGGAACCTACCTGTTCAGGCAAGGACCATGGCTGTCTCCCCACAGGAACCCTAGGGCCTAACCAAGTGAAGAGGAACACGGTAGGGCCTCAGTAAATATCTGTTACTGAATTAATGAAAATAAACATAAGCTAGAGTCAGGAACCAGCCAAAATATGCTGACATCAGCACTAGAATAGATGACCAGGAGTAGCTACAATTTACTAAGAGTATGACTATGTACCAGGTATTGTGCTAAATCCTTTTAGACATTATTTCCTTTAATTTTCACAACAACCTTGCTCAGAGAGGCTAGGTGACTTGCTCAAGGTCACACAGAAAGTGAAGGCAGGTTGAGATCTGAACCTAAATCTGGTTCAGATTTGCTCTACTACATGTTAATGGTACAAAACCAAAATATTACAGAAAATAACTTCCCAAATAAGTAGAAACAGAGCAACAGGTTGGATTTTCAGAAAACTGCAAATTTTAACATTTCCTAAGAATCATACCGTTGTTGACGGAAAAAAATAACACCTCAGGCTGGTGAGTATGTGGGAAAGGGGCAATGTTGGATGCTGCTGGTGGGAGAAATTAGCATCACAGTGCTAGTAGATAATTTGGTGACTTCTCAGAATATAGCCTAAGGACATGACATAGAATGTTAAGAATGATTATCAAAGCATTGTCTGAAATAGGGAAAAACACATCTATCTATACAATGGAACATATTACACCATTAAAAAATGAAATATTTATACCATCATGGAGAAACATTCAGGGTATGCTACTGAGTAAAAGGTTGTAAGGTCCTGTTAAGAATGTGACAATATTAATGTTTCATATATATATGAATTGAAAAAAAAAAATCTAAGAGAACAATGTTTGTTTTTGTGGTGAAATTATGAGTAACTTGTTTAGTTTTGCTTATTGAAATTTTCTAAAATTTTCAGCCTTTACTATGTTTGATAGCCCGCTGACTCCTTGGAGTAACCCTAAGTAGAAGATTCCACCAAGGCTTGGAGAGGTGAAGGCATTTAGTTGTAATTCAGAGCATGGAATGGAACCCAGAACCTTCTGGCCTCCACACCCAAGCTCTACCCCTGCCCAGCCCCATCCTGCCTCTGTAGGCCCAGGAGGCACTGACCACTCCAGGGAACTCCCAGGCCTCTGCTATACTCACGCTCAGGTTCTGGCTTCTCTGTGTCACCCACTCTCAAAGGCCGGGCTTTGGGTTCTTCTTTGTTTCTCCGTATGGGGGCATTGAGCTCTTCATGATAAACTGGACCAAAAGAAGCCAGGGGATGCGTCAAACAGAGTATAGGGTTCCTGGGATCTCAACTCAATGGGGTGGGGGATGAGGGGAAGACTCCTTTCCCAGAGATGCTTACATCGGTTGTGCTGTACATAGTTTACAGCCATGTTAGTGGGCACAAAGGATGTCTCACTGTCTTTCTTCTTGTTCTGTTGCTCTGCCAGCAGACGGGCCTTGGCATCCTCCGTGGAAATGATATTTTTAATTTTAGCACTACAAGGAGAAAGGATCCACACCATGCATTAGATCGTAACACATTTGGTACTCATATGGAAATGACTGGTAGGGTTGCCAGCCCACCACTGAATAAGGAAATCTTGTTTTTCTTGGAGCACGGCTCTCTGTGGTCACATTCTATCTTATAATCACATTTTCCTGGAGGTCTCACATCCATGGGAGAGCAGGAGTTATTCTCTTCAGATCAAGAGGAAATTGAGCCTCAGAGGAATTAAGTGAACTGCGTAAGGCTCCAAGTTAGTAAGGCGCCAGAAAAGAGGTGAGAACACAGAAGTCTCAAGACTTTGTTACAGCTAAAGATGATTCTGACCATCATATTTCTTACATAATCCCCTCTTAAAGTAGTTATTTTGTAGTTAAAATGACAGGAGGGCCATTGATTGTATACTTTGGATGGATTGTATAGTATGTGAATGTATCTCAATAAAACTCCTTTTAAAAAAGATGAGGGAAGCGGCTGTGGCTCAATCAGTAGGGCTCCCGTTTACCATATGGGAGGCCCCGGGTTCGGTTCCCGGGGCCTCCTGGTGAAGGCAAGCCCGCCCGCGTGGCGTGGTTAGCTGACCCAGCGAACACAAGCAGCAAGGGGGGGATAAATGAATAAATAAATAAAATCTTTAAAAAAAAAAAAAAAAAAAAAAAAAAAAAAAAAAGATGAAAGGAGGATCATGCGATGAGGGGGTGGGTAAACCTTTAACTTTGTTCCTGCTAGAATAAGACAGAAAAATGCAAGAGCCTGATTAGAACAGCTGAAAAGCTCTGAACAAGGGCTGAACATTTTTGTTTTTAGTGATCAGGGTCCCTTAAGGCTCTTCAATTACTCTGACCAACCTTTCAGAGAAATTCCTGGCAGAAAGTACAGTAATAATTTATTTATTTTTTTTTATTATTATTTTTTAAAGATTTTATTTATTTATTCATTTATCCCCCCCTTGCTGCTCGTGCTCGCTGGGTCAGCCAACCACGCCGTGCGGGCGGGCCTGCCTTCACCAGGAGGCCCCGGGGAACCGAACCCGGGGCCTCCCATATGGTAAACGGGAGCCCTACTGATTGAGCCACAGCCGCTTCCCTACAGTAATAATTTAAATCTGTGGTTTTCCAAGGAGACAGGTAAGAAATGATACCCTTAAATTTTAACCAGAAAGCAGAGAGCTCTTCCTTCTGCCTAGGGGCAGAGAGAGATGAGACCATGGGTCTGAAACGTACTCAATGCCAAGGTCCACCTCAGGGATGCCACTCAGCATCTGGTTGGAAAGCATCTCCTCAGTTTTCTTTGCTGAGGAAACACGGATATTTTCTGGAAGTTCATAAAGACAATCCTCTGCATTCTTCGGCTTTACTTTCTGTTCCTCATGTTCCACAATCCCTTTCCTCTTTTTAAGCTCTGTTTCAATGTACTTCATCCTGAAATGAGAAAAAAACACAAGGTCTCAGGGAGGGCCAGGAAGCTCAGAACAGGAGTTTTCTAAATGAGTGGTCCCTAATAGTGGCCCACAGACTAGTAATGGTCCATGATGAAATTTTCCTCAGTACATCAAGAAATGGGAAAAATAAAGATAACTTGAGTTTTTTCATCAAGCTAATATTTTTCAACTTAAAGCACCAACTTATATTTTGAGAGTATGTCCTGCCAATCTTTTGGTGTTATAATAGAGAAGATTCTTTGAAGACAGAAAGGCAATGTTAGATGGTAATTGTTTAATAATCTTTTTTGGCAAAATAAAAAGTGGGTAAGTCCATGTTTACCTGTGCAGTGTTTTAAAAATATTATTACTAGGCAAGGAATCTAAAATTCCAAGAACCACCCTTTTAAAGAACTTTCTGGAAATTTGCAAAGTTCTCAAGCCTGGGAGGTAGAAAGAGAGGCCAACTTTGTTGTCTTTCTGGAACTGTCATCCGTGACAAAATATCTTAGACTCCGTCTGCCTGTTGTGTTTTGGACCCTGTCTGGCTGGAGCCCACCCCCAAGTGGGCATGGCCATGGACCTACATGTCTGCATCCTCATCCCTTCGGTTGGTTTCTGCAGAAAATGATGTCCCCAGGTGGAGGTCTTCCTCTTCACTGATCCTAAAGGGAAAGAACAATGAGGTCTAGCTTTAAAGTCACAATTCAGTAAGACTGCCTCTTAAAATACAAAACTAAACCAAGTGCACAAAATAGTATGAACCTGTTTATATTGTGAAAAAATTAAATATTTATGATATGTAAATAGAAAAAACTCTAGAAACATACGCAAGCAATTTGTTGACCTCTGGGGATACCTCTGGGGAATGAGTGTATACTTTCATTTTTAAACATTTGCATTGTTTGAATGCAATTATGTTTTTCTTAAAGTAAAAAACAAAACAAAAACAAAGACAATGTGCACCAAAGGATTCTACCCACTTCATTCTAAGCTAACTTTAGAAAGAGTTTTTGTTTTCTTTTGTTTTTAAACAACATATCCTTTACAAAACATAAAGAACACGTTAAGATGTCCCACTAAATCTGATGCAGGTCCCAGCTTTCTAAGAACTCATGAACTTAGCCAAGGGCCAAAGGTGAGTCTGCATCCTAGTTTGTCCTGTACTTACTTATCTTTGCCCCTCTCCTTCAATTTCTTCATGTCCACCATACCACCTGTCTTCATCTGAAAGGGATCATCCTGCAGAAAGTTAACACAGAGGGAGCATCTATATAATTAACAGTGGAATTTTCTTTTAACATAGGAAACAATCACCCGGTGAAGAGCAGCCATGTTTCCATGGGGGAGGGCCCCACAACTTACCACTAGGGTGGTCTCTTCCTGCACCTTCTCTCCCACCAACAGAGCCACAGCACTGAACAAAACCAAAAAGGAAGACAGAAAAAGAAATGACACAATGCAGAAATAAGGAGAAACACCCAGGAGGTCTGTAGGTTGCAACATCACTGCAGAGGAAACATTTGAGGCATGGGCACCAAAACCAGCTGGTAAAGCCAAGAGAAATAAAGCAGGGCTCAGAAAGCACTCTAGTTGCTGGGGGAGGGAGGGATGAGTGAAGTGGTATATTTTCCTGTAAAACCCTTGGCTTGGTAATCTCCTTTCTAAGATTTTACTTTCAGGGGAAATGCAGCTAAAGACAAGTGTAAGAATATCTACTGCAGCCTTTTATGATGGTGAAAATTTACAAAATAACTACATGGCTCCAAATAGGGGATTAATTAACAAATTATGGTATATACATCTAGTAGAATATTATGCAGCCATTAAAAATATTTTTGAAAAATATTTCAGAATGTAAGAGAATACCCACAATGTCAAGTAGAGTTGAAATATAGTGGGGAATAAAAGTGTATATAAAATTGATCACAATCTTTTAAAAAAGTGAGATGGAACTGAGATTGGAAGCATTCAACCATAACTAGTTACCTCTGGATGGTAGAATTATGGACAATATTTTCTAAATTTTCCAAATTCTTATCAATTAATGTTCATTTCAGAATTTATATATACACATATAGAGAGAGAAAGAGAGAGGGGGAAGACAGAGAGAGAGAAACATGTTTCTGTATCTCTGGAGCAAACCTCAAGGCCCAGGGGCATGTCCTGGTTAAACGTTTGCATACTGAATTCTGGTCCCCTCCTCAAGTACAGATAGGTATATAGTTTGTAGAGAAGGGACTATGATAGATGAGTAGGTGGGGGCGTAACATTATCATCCCAGTCTCCTCTTCCCCCAGGTCCCTCCGCGGTACCCACCTTACCCCATTGGGCCTCTTCCTCAAATTCTGCACTTCTCGGGTCTCTTCCAGCTTTAATCTGAAAAAAAAGAAATGCACAGTCTGAAAAACCCTCCCCGGAACCCCGAGCCAAGAAGCAGCTCGACAGACACCCCCACCCCGCTGATGAGCAGCGGGCACAGTGGTTCAGAGGGTGACGCTGCGCCTAGACCCACTGGGAGGCCTGACCTACAGCGCATGGCCGAAGCACCTCTCTCAACTGTGCAGCCTTAGGCCACCGGCCTCATCCCTCGGAGGCTTGATGTCTTCGTCCGCAGAAGGGGACAACTCCGGGTCAAGCGATCATGAGTGACCCAAGCCGGGCACACTCATCCCGTCTCGCACTCGCCCCACACGCACCTAACTTCCTTTGAGTCCTGCTCATCGTCTTCCGATTCCGAGTCGGCCCGGCGCCGACGGAAAGTTTTCCCGGTGGCCGGCATGCTCTCGCGGCCGCCCTAGGTCCGGCCGCCAAGCCGCTGTGCTGAGGCTGGGACTGCTTCCGGCGCGCGTCAGTGCTGTCAGAGCGCCGGCCCCGCCTGACTCCGCCTTCAAGCCCCACCGCCCAACTGGTCACGCTCCTGGTCTGCCTCATCGGCTTCCCCGGATTGGGCGGATGAAGGGAAGGAGGCGGGGCGCGGCCGGCTTGGCCCTACGACCCTGCGCGGCGCAGCTGAGGGCATGCTTGACTGACAGGCGGCGTCGGCGGCGCGGTTGGGACTGCAGGTGAGTTCGGGACCGCTGGGGGCTGCTTCAGGGGGTCGTACCTCTCGGAGAAGGCGCGACCCTATTTCAGCTTCTGGCCGGTGGGGGCCTGGCCTTGCCAGGTGCACTCAAAGCTGCAGCCAGGTGAGCGGAGCCCAGGACCATCCGACCACCGCCGACCTCCCTTCCCTTCTCTGGCGGGCGCCCAGGGTGTCCTATGAGGCCCCAGCGCCCCACTTCGTACCCGCCCCCGGGGGCTTGTTGTATCTCCGGAACAGAGGCCCCCCACCTCTTTTATTTCTGCCGGAGGCATGACCCAGCGTTGAAGACATCTGTGTGGCGTCTTGGGGCCTTGACTTTTATTTCCCCGGGGTTCTAGGCCCTCACGTACATTTTTTTTTCTTTATAGAAAAAGATGACCACTTCTCCTTAGCTGTGGTGAATTAAGGTACCAGCAACGACAGACCCCGAGGAGAGGAGCGCCTGAGGTTTTGAACCCACTCGGGAGAGATTGAGGGCCTTCTTCGCTGTGTTGGGTGTTTGCCGGCCACTTCCCTGGGCCTTGAGGGCCCTTGTTTTCCTCCTTTGTCAGGAAGACTGTCACTCTGTCCTCTGCTCCTGCCACCCAGAGGATACTGCGAGGGTTAAGTTATTTTAAAAATGGGCATAACAAACGTTTAGGAGCTAATTGAATATATAAATGATAGCTTATAGGACTTTAAGTAATAGTAGTTTTCCTTTTTTCCTTATAGGCCATTCTTTTCCTTTGAAGGAACTACCTCTTAAGCACTTACAGTGTGGCAGTCACTGGGCTAAGCATTGTTTCATTGAATTCTCCCAACAATCCTGTGGAGTAGGTTTGATGATTATTTTTCATTTTACAAATGAGCACCAGAGAGGCCATTCTTGCCTAAAGTTACACAGCAAACACAGCTAGAAGGTGGAGGAGGGAATCAGTCACAGGTCTTTCTTTGCTGCAAATTTTGTACAGTACCTGATACAGTAAGAGTTGAGTAAATGTTTGCTGCAGCTGCTGTATTACGTTTCATTGGGTTGGGGGAGGAGCTAATGGTGATTGGTTTTGGTTCCCTCTTCTGGAAGACCATTCTAAAGCAGGGCAGCATTTCTGGAATGCCTTACTTTTCTCGGGAACAGTCTCTTCTGAGATTGTTTTCTCTTTCTTGGACTGGGATAAATAGTAGATGCAGGAGTTCTTGGAACAGTTTTGGCTGTCTAGAAGTTTTTCCTCTGCCATCTGGTTCAGCCAAACCCAGATGCCCTTGGGAATGGCTGGGTACTGTTTCCCTATCAGCTGAAGGAAAGACTCCTTAGGGATCACTGCAGGAACACAAGAAATCGACATCTGGGTGGCTCTGAATTTGCCCACCTGACAGCCCTCCCTTCATCCATCACCAACTTTCAAGGGTCACTGGGCATTACTCACCAGGCAGTTTCTGGAGAGGACCAGAAAGCCAGGAACATTTCTGGATCCTTCTCATCTGAAGTCCCAGAGAGGAGCATCTGGTGCAACTGAACTGCCCCCCCCCTGGAGAGGCCAGAGTGCCCAGTGATTCCAGCTGGGCTATGGCAGATCTATTTGAGACAAAATTTGCACAGTACCTGCACATTTGTAGTGCTCAAAAAGTGACAGATGCAAATCTGGCAGTGACTGGACTGAGGCACTGCAGACCCTCCAAGTCTAGCTGGGCCTTTTTGGGGATTGGGATGGGACTGCTTTTCAGAAGGAGTCTTTAAGAAATTTGGGTTGAGTGTTATGGTTTAGTCTCTTTGTTGGTTGTTTCAGAAAACATTCAGGTTTGGGTTGGTTTGCTGTCTCCTCTTTGGAGCCAGATGAAATATTGGAGCATTTCAGGGCTCAGTGAGCATTAATGTCCAGGTGGATCTGGGATCCAGCAAAGTGATAAAGTTCAGAGCCTGGCACAGAATAGGTATTCAATAAATGTTTGTTGGGCTAATTCATTTATCCAACAAATATTTGTTGAACGTTTGCTTTATGGAGCAGGCACTGTTCTAGGTGCTTGAAATACATCAGTGAGCAAAAGAGACAAAAGATCCCTGTCCTAGTGAAGTTTACATTCTAATAACATAATAAGTGAAAAGTATTGTAGAAGGTGACATGAAAAGAGAAAAAAAAAAACAGAGCAAGGCAAGGGGAATCAGGAGTGGGAGGGAGGTTGAGTTACAAATTCAATGTATTCTGGTTTGTGGTTTGGTTGGTAACTTGACAGAAGAAGCAGTGGACTGAATTAGAGGCTCTGGGTTCAAGTCCATGTTCTGCCAACTTGCCATTTGACTTTGGGCAAAATCCTTCCCTTCTCTGAGCCTTTCTTTCCCCACGAGAGTCTCTGCTCTACCATTTACTGGTTACATAAGCTTTGGTGTACCAAACCTTTCTAATTCTCAGCTGCTCTCTGGTTTTAAGTGTCTTTAGATCCAAACACCCGAGTCTTGAATTTCTGCTTATGCTTATATACTCACACCACGGTTTGGGGACTTCTCAATGATCTGGGCCAGTCACTGCCTCCTGCCTACTAGCTAGCCCCCAGGGCCTGCAGCCTGGGGTAGCCCAGATCCATGCTCTGTCTAATTAACTGACTCTTATTGGAGCCCAGAACAAAGGGCAGCACCAGGTTTTGGTTTCTGCAGAGATATTATCCTAAACTTCAAGGAATTTAAATTGAGCATCAAACTGTTTCATGAAGAATAACTCAGAAGAGGTTCTTGTGAGGGAGACAATTCTTGTGATGCTGGGGGAGTCTTCCCATGGAGTCTGGGTATTTGGAGTTGGGACAGTCAAGATCTTCCCGAGAGCAGGCTGTCCAGGGTCTTTTTGGGAGGCTGTGTAGCCAACAATTCAGCACCAGCTTCTGTCCAGGCAGTCCTGGGTTTGAATCCTGGCTTAGCCACTCAGTAACTGTGTGACCTCCAGCCAGTTATTCATCTCTCTCAGCTTCAGTTTCTCCATTTTTAATTGGAGCTAGTCATGGTCCCCACCTCCCAGGGTGACTGTGAGGATTCCATGAAGTCATGTATATAAGAACTCAAGACATGGAGCTGTTAGTATCAGTTCTAATTCATGGGGGCTATTTACAGCAGAGCGCCAGGCTGGTAAAGCTGAGGGGTGAATGAGGAGACCTGGAGGTGTGTGGAAAGTGGAGTTTGTCAAGGCAGGGTATACTCAAGGGTTCTACTTTGAGAGTCGAAAGGATGGTGGACTCTTGGGGAATTGTGACTGGGTTAAGAGATGGAGTGTGTTTGAGATTTAGGGAAAATAGAGTTGTTGGGGGTAGAGTGAAGAAAGCTGGAGGGAGGGAAAAGGTACATGTACTGAGGGGCAGAAGGAGTGTGGAAGGGTGTAGGCACATGTACATGTGCAGGAATGGGTGGGTGGGGTGTGGGATGGCTAATGTGATGAGAATTAGTGCCAGCAGGGCTGGTGGGCATCTCTGTGTGAGTGAAATCTCAGCAGCATTACTTACCATTCCAGTCCTGAGGGACTGGGCTCTTTATAGGGAGGAAGAGGATGTAGCCAGAACCTCCAGAAAAATGATGAGTAATGGGCACCGGAGGCTGGTCTCAGCAGCTGGCACCAGGCCCAGATATGCGGATTGACTATGCTTACATGCTGGGCAGGTCTGCCCCTAGGCCCTGCCCCCTAAGCTTCATCCCTGTAGGAGTGGCACCTTTCCTCCTCACTTAATGCAGGCTCCAGAGAGAGAAAAGTGCCTGCCCTTGTTTAAGATGAAGTCTTAGAAGTATGACTCAGGGCCAGGAATGGGTGGGCTCTTTGCCAGACCTACCAGCCCTTCCTCCTTTCCCCCTGCTTTATTATGCCCCAGGAGAAGAGGAGGGTCTGGTGGATCAGGAAGGAGAGGCACTCTGGTTGATATGATAGAGGCACAACCCTGATGGCTGGCATTGATGGGCACTGACTGAGGTAGCACAGGAATAGCTGCTACCAATAGGGCCTCTACTGGGATCCCCATTCTCTCAGCAGTGTATGTTTCTTTCCCTTTCAGCCTTTATTAAATACCTGCTCTGTCTTCTACATTTATTTGCATTGAGGTAGAGGTAGAAAGGGCTGTGAAGGCAGACACAACTTGGCTCAATTCCAGCTGTGTCATTTGCTCACTGTGTGAACTTGGGCAAGTGACCTCCCATCTCAGAGCCTCCATTCTTCCTCTGTAAGATGAGAAACAATTGTCCTTACCCGACAGGGATGGGTGAGTGTTTGATGAGATGGTGAAGGTGATGCACTGGGCATGGTACCAGGTTGAGTAGATGTGAATCTCATATCTATCTATCTATATATATCAGCATCATCATTATTATTAAAGTTGATCTACTTGGGAGTAAATTGTAGACATAAAGACCCTTTACCCCTAAATATTTCAGGGGTTATCTTCAAGAACATCCAATTTTGTCTCTTTAGTATCATTTATCTGGAACATTTTCTCAATCTTTCTTTGTTGAGAAAGGGAGTCTTCAAGTTGCAGGGAAGAAGCAGAGGTACCCAGCAGGAATTAGGGCTTAGAGGTGCCGGCTATGTCAGGACAATGGGAAAAGTATGTCAGGACAATGGGAAAAGTGTTTGAGGATTTGCTCCAGCCTTTTTTGTGTGTGTCGGAAGCACCTGGAGATGAGCTTGAATTTTAAAAAGTAGCACCAAGAATCAAAGCAACCATGTATTAGTCACCAACTGTGTGCCCAGCTTGTCGACACTGCTGCATTTCATTGCTGGACCAGTTGGCCTGTGCTGTCCTCAGGCAGAAGAGTCCTGAGTGAAGATGCTGATAGAGGGTGTTTCAGTTATGACTGTTCCACACCCTTCTGTGTGACCTTGGACATCAGTTCCCTGATCTATAAAGTATGGCCCATAACACAAATCATAGTATTAGGCATTTTTTTTTAGCATTCTTGGTGTTGGATAACTAGAGAGTCTGAGCCACCCTGAAAGTCCATGTCAGAAGTCATCATATTAAATGCTTTCTATAAATTGTTTCACTTCATCCTCTCAAGAACCTTAGTTGCTTTCATGGTCTCCATTTTATGGATGGGGAAACAGGATTAAATGATTTTATCTAAGGTTACACAACTTGCAAGTGACAGTCTAGATGTCTGTTATTGCCTTCTGTTATTGTAATCACCTCCCAAGAGAACATAAGTGAAGCAACTGACATATGGTGAGGGCACAACAAAAGGTGGTTGCCATTAGTAAACATAATTCCCTGGTGGCTGCATGCAGGTACACTGGTGTTGAAACGTGAGACTCTACCTCATGAGGGCAGGAACCATGTCTGGCATGTGTTCTGGGCCTCCAGAGTCTGCATTTGGCATTGAAGAGGTACTTAGTCAATGTTGGTTGGGTACCAAGATAAAACAAAATGATACCTTTCACACGGCTAAAACATGTACAACCCTTGCAGACTTACTCATTTCTGATCTCTTACGTATGGTGTGTGGAGTATTAAGCACTGAAAACATTCAATACTACCATTCAACTTTTCCCTTCGTATAAACTTATTTTTAAACATTTAATTTTTAAAAATGTTATAAAACCTTAAAGTTTCTTTTTTTTTTTTTTCTTAAGATTTTATTTATTTATTCATTCATCCCCCCCTTGCTGCTTGTGCTCGCTGGGTCAGCCAACCACGCCGTGCGGGCGGGCCCGCCCCAACCAGGAGGCCCCGGGAACCGAACCCGGGGCCTCCCATATGGTAAACGGGAGCCCTACTGATTGAGCCACAGCCGCTTCCCAAACCTTAAACTTTCTATGTTGGACATGGCTCATACGCTGCTGATAGGCACATAAACTTATTTTCTTATTATATATCTAAAGCTTTTTTTTTAGGATTTATTTATTTCTCCCCACCCCTTGTTGTTTGCACTTGCTCTGTCTGTTCCTCTTCCTTGTTTTGCCAGGAGGCACTGGGAACTGAACCCAGGACCTCTGATGTGGAAGGGAGGTACCTAATTGCTTGAGCCACCTCTGTTCCCTGCTTTGTTATGTCTCGTTATGTTTTTCTTCTTGTGCCTCTTGTTGCATCATCATGTTGTGTCCGCTTGCCTCGCCTGCCCGTTATGTCAGCTCACTGTCTTGCTCTTTAGAAGGAAATGGGAAACTCCGCTCCCTGCTTTGTTGATTCTCTCATTATGTTTTTTTCTTCTTGTGTCTCTTGGTGCGTGAGCTTGCCACGCCTACCCGTTGCACCAGCTCGTTGCCTTCTTTAGGAGGTACTGGGAACCAAACCAGGGACCTCCCATGTGGTAGGCAGGAGCTCAATCACTTGAGTACATTCGCTTCCCTAGAGCTTTTTTTTTTTTTTTTTAAGATTTTATCAATTTATTCATCCATCCCCCCCCCTGCTGCCTGCGCTCGCCGGGTCAGCCAACCACGCCGCGCGGGGGGGGCCTGCCCTCACCAGGAGGCCCCGGGTTCCCATATGGTAAACGGGAGCCCCACTGATTGAGCCACAGCCGCTTCCCCCTAGAGCTTTTAAAACAAACATTTTGACCTAGTAATTTTCCTCTTAGTAAAAGGTGTGGTCAAAGATTTCTATTATTTAAAAAAAAAAAAAAAAGATTTTTATTTATTTATTTTTCCCCCTCCCCCTTGTTTGCATTTGCTGTCTACTCTCTGTGTCTGTTTGTTATGTGCTCTATGTCTGCTTGTCTTCTTTTTAGGAGGCATCAAGAACTGTACCTGGGACCACCCATGTGGGAGGGAGGCACCCAATCTCTAGAACCACCTGCGCTCCCTCCTTGTGTCTCCTGGTGTGTCTCCTCGCCGTGCCAGCCCATCACATCAGTTCACTGTCTTGCTGTCTTCTTTAGGAGGCACCAGGAACCGAGCCCAGGACCTCCCGTGTGGTAGGCGGGCGCCCAACTGCTTGACCCACATCCACTTCCCTAAGATTTATATTCTAAAACGTTTCACACTGTCTTATTTAAAATGGCAACACACAAACACACACACACAATACAAAAATACCCTGAATGTGCAAAAGCAGAAAAGTGATTACATTATTAAGTTATTGTATAGCCATGCAATACAATATTATCCACTCATTAACAATGGAATTGTTCCAGGGGTCCTTAAGACCACCCCCAGGTTTGATGAATTGTTAGAAGGACTCACGGAACTTGGTAAAATTGTTATAGTGACAGTTTATTACAGGGAAAGTATATAGATTAAAATCAGCAACGGAAGAAGTCACATAGGGAAGAGTAGGAGAAACCAGGCACAAGCTTTCAGTTGTCCTTTTCCCGTGGAGTTGCATGGACACTGCTTAATTCTATAAAGATGTGTGGCAACATGTATGAAGTACTGCCAACCAGGGAAGTTCACCTGAGCTTTGGGTCCAGGGTTTTTATTGGGGGTCAGTCATGTGGCAGTCTCCAGACCTATGTTGTCAGATATATGTGCTGTGAATATTTTCTCCCAGTCTGTGGCTTGCCTTTTCATTTTCTTAACAATGGCTTTTGAAAAGAAAAGAGTTTAATTTTTGACAGAGTCTAATTTATCAATGTTTCCTTTTATAATCAATCCTTTTTATGTCCTAAGATCTTCAAATATTCCAAAATTGTGAAGATTTTCCTGTTTTCCTCTTGAAGTCTTAGTTTTAAAATTTTTATAAGTGTGTGATCCAGTTCTAATTTTTTTTTTTTAAGATTTATTTTATTTTATTTCTCTCTCCCCACCCCCTCATTGTTTGCACTTGCTGTGTCTGTTTGTCTTCTTTTGTTTCTTTAGAAGACACCGGGAACCGAACCCAGGATCTCCGATGTGGGAGGGAGGCAACTAATCGCTTAAGCCACCTCTGTTCCCTGCTTTGTTGTCTCTTTCGTTATGTTTTTCCTCTTGTCTCTCTTGTTGCATCATCTTATCACGTCAGCTTGCTGCCCCTGCCCATCGTGCCAGCTCACCATTCTGCTTGTCCTCTTTAGGAGGCACCTGGAACCTCTGCTCCCTGCTTTGTTGTGTCACTCATGTTTTTCTTCTTGTGTCTCTTGTTGTGTCACCTTGTTGTATCAGCTTGCTGCACCTGTCTGTCGTGCCAACTCGCTTACCACACGGACCTCCCATGTGGTAAGCGGAAGCCCAATCGCTTAAGCCACATCTGCTTCCCATTTCTAATTATTTTTATATATGGTATGAGGTAGGGGCTAAAGTTCATTTTTGTCCCAAATGGATATCGTTCTAGCACCATTTGTTGAAAAAATCATCCTTTGCTCATTGATTATGCCGGTGCCTTCGTTGACAATCAATTGGCCATATATTTGTGGGTCTAATTCTAGACTCTCTTCTATTCCATTGAGCTGTATGTGTCTATGTTTAAGCTAGTGCCACACTGTCGTGATTACTGTAGTTTTATAGAAAGTCTTGAAGTCAGGTGGTAGAAGTTCTCCACCTTTATTCTTTTTCAAAATTGTTTTGGCTATTGTAGGTCTTTTGTGTCTGTATATTTTAAATTCAGATTGACAATTTCTACAAAAAGCCTTCTGGAATTTTTTTAAAGGAGATAATGTCACAATTTATTTTAAAAGTTTGGAATCAGTCTTATTCTTACTACTATTATTATTATCATTTTGAGACCCATCTGCATCTTCTTTTCATTGTGAAACAAACTTGAAAGTTGTCTTACTCTTGTTTTGGCCATGTACCATGTATTTCTCCATCTTTCTCTTTCCAAGCCCTCAACCCTGTTCCAGAGGATCCTGAAGTCTCCTCTTTGAAACAAGCTCCTTTGACGATCTTTTCACACCCTGTTAATTTTTCTAGCATTTCCCAGGAAGCCTGAAGACAGTATAGTAGTATTCATGTACACATGATCTGTGTGTAGTATGGCACAAATTAAGAATTTCCTTATGATATATTCTTTAAAGAAAAACACCGAAAGACATCTTATTCAAAGTGACAAATATTTTCCATTCATTCTGGTGAACCTTGTTTTTTAGAAGTACAAGCAAGAGGATTTGGGATTGGAAATTATATATATATACATCTATCTATCTATATATATATATTTTTGGTCTTGCTGAAATGGTTCATAGTCTTTAAAAGTTGGAGAACTTCTACTTCTAGAGCATTAAAGTATCAGCAGATGGGCAGAGAGAGTTGTAGAGCTGGGAGGACATATGTTTGGGCAGATGGAAATTGGTTATCAGCTAGGGTTTCCATCACCTTCAGTTTAGTGTTTCTTAAAGGCCCTTGGGTGTTAAGGACACAGAGCAGTGAGGTAGGGAAGGCATTAGGGAAGCAGGGAACAGAAGGAAAAGGCAAGTTAGGAGGCTTCAGTCATCAGCTGCAGGAGGGAGAGGCCAGCATAAAGGGCACAGAGGCAGGAGAGGGTGTCGGGTCCCACAGGTACTGGGGGCCTGATCTCTGCACGTCCAGGCCTCTGTGAGGGTATGTTCCTCTTTCCCGAGGGAGGAGAGCAGCTTGGGTTGCAGGGGAAAGACACCCTCTTTATCCTGCAGGAAATTCTGTTCTATTGTGCACTCCACCAGCTTTAGCTGCATGGGTAGGATCTTTTTTCCCATGGATTTGATCAGCAGCTTCTGTTGGGCTTCACTTAGCTCTGTTAGGGCTCCCAGGATAGAGGCCGGCTTCCATCACCTCCTTTGATAGCAAGACATCTTTGGGGAGTGCCTCCAGGCTCACTTCATGTGCCTTGTCTAGACCCCCTTCAAGTGTGAGCTCGAGGTCTTGCAGCTCCTTTTTCTTCCCTAGAAGTTAGCTGAGGGAGCTGAGCTGGGAGCATTGCCCTGCTTGGCTTAGCTTCTCAACCTTTGGGTCTCTCTTTGAATCTCTTCTTTTAGTGCTCCGAAGTCCTCGTGTACCTCCCCAGTATCAGATGCCTGGATAAGGGTGAACTTCTCTTCTGACTTTTCTCCAGGAGGAAAGGTTTGCACGTTATCATTTTAGAGGTGTAGAATATCTGTTGCCTGCTGGAATTTTGATTGAGATTGCATTGACTATAGATCATTTTGGGGAGAATGTATATCTTAACAATATTGAGTCTTCTAACCCATGAACATTGTATATCTCTCTATATATTTAGATCTAATTTAATTTCATGGATTGGAAGATTCAGTATTCATCAGCATTTTTAATGGCTACTTAGTACTACAGTGTGCGGCTGTGTCATAGTTTATCCAGGTTGCCTCTTATTCACTTAGATTACATCCAGTTTCTTCCCATTATAAACAGTGCTACAGTTAGTAGCATTGTTATTCCATCTTTGCACAAATCCTTTATGATTTACTTAGAATAAATCTGGGGCTAAGTTAACCCTCTTGACTGCTCTTTGGTTGTTTAAACTGTTGATTATTTGTGCACAGTGAGATGTGGAGGGTCCACAATTCTAGCTTGTTTTCAGGAGGCCCAACAGCATGGCAGTTTCGAACAAGGGTTAGCAAGC
The DNA here is from genome assembly GCA_026826555.1 of Tolypeutes matacus. Taxonomy (NCBI): domain Eukaryota; kingdom Metazoa; phylum Chordata; class Mammalia; order Cingulata; family Chlamyphoridae; genus Tolypeutes; species Tolypeutes matacus. Next base: position 1,895,824 of record JAKSZT010017719.1, on the reverse strand, counting down.
TATGGTAGTAGGCCAGGATTGTTTACATATGGTCCTTGAACTAAAGAGTTGTAAAGAACAAAATTACAAAGAAGACTTTATGACAAAAGCCGAATGTGGCCCACAAACCCTAAAATATTTACCATCTGGTCCTTTATAGAAAAGTTCTGGCATTGTACCACACAGATCTGATGAGGTTCTCCAGCCCCTCACTCCCTTACTAGCCAGGTGATTGACCTTGGCCAAGTTATTTCGTTTCTTAAGCTCCAATTCCATTTCCTCATGTAAAAAGGAAGTAGTGAGAGTACATATAGGATTGTTAGTCAAAGGGCTGGAATTTAAATTGTTGGACTGCACATGCGAATCAAGAGTGGACTTTACTGTCACCATCATCCCTTGTTCTGGGCACCATTCTTGGCACTGGGGCACCAAGGTCATAACCTGGATTCTTGCCCCACTCTCCAGTGAGGAGATGGAGATGGAGTACATACCAAATAAGCTAAACACACACTCACACACAGACCCACTTATTGCAGCTTAAAATAGTGTAGGAATGGGAAGCGGCTGTGGCTCAATCAGTAGGGCTCCCGTTTACCATATGGGAGGCCCCGGGTTCGGTTCCTGGGGCCTCCTGGTGAAGGCAAGCCCGCCCGCGCGGCGTGGTTAGCTGACCCAGCGAGCACAAACAGCAAGGGGGGGATAAATGAATAAATAAATAAAATCTTAGAAAAAAAAAATAGTGTAGGACTAGTGCCAAACTCAGGGCATTGGCTTTAGTGGAAACACTTTGTTTTATTTTATTTAGTTTAGTTTAGTTTAGTTTAGTTTAGTTTTATTTTATTTTATTTTATTTTATTTTATTTTATTTTATTTTATTTTATTTCATTTACAAGGTGCCAGGGATTGAACCTGGGACCTCATACATGGGACTCAACCACTTGAGCTACATCTGCTCCCCAGTGGAAACACTTAAAAAAAAAAAAAAAAGCCTGGCTGCAAGTGAGGAGGTTTGGAATTTAGAATCTTGAACCCCATCATTGTCATGTGATCATTTTAAATGTTAGCTTCTAACTGCCCCTCCCTCTTTGAACTGCCCAAATCTGGGATACTGTGGCTCACCAAGGAAGAGGGACAGTAATGATTTGTGAATGAACCTGGTTGTTCCTGTAGCCTAGGGTTGCTGAAGACTTGGGGGTTGGGGGTTTTGAGCAGCACAGAGTCCTTGGGAGGCTTGAAGGATGACTTTTTAGGCCAAGCTATAATCAGCCCTGGGCCAGTGGTATGCTTGGCAGGTGCCAGGCTTTCCTGTCCAGAGGTTGAAGGGCTGTGGCAGGTAGAGGGAGCGGAGAATCCTGTGGCTCCCTCCTACAGACCTACCTTGGAGGTCTCCTTTCTGGGGGGTCACAAAGGTAATGCCCCAGCACTGACTAATAAAGGGTCCAGCACCCCCCACCCACTCCCCCAAAAGGGGCTGACCTTTTTGCCAGCTCTGCCCATGCCTTCTTTAACTTTCTCAGAAATGGGTGTGTTTTTATTGTCACTGTGAATGGTCTGGGAAGTGTGTCCAACCTGTGGGTGTCCCAAATATTTAAAAACTCACTTGTCCCTCCTAGGAGGAATTCTAGACTATTTTTAGACTCTAGTTGGTGCTTAGTGATTTGAAAATAACGGAATTGCATGAAATGTGTTGGTTTACCCCTCTAGGTTCTTTGCCAGAGGCTTCTACTTGCTGCAGACCAGACCTTCATCTGTCAGCAGAGAATGCAAATGCAGGCCACTTCCTGGGGGCATCACTTTACCCAGAGGTAGGCCCACAGCCTCCTCTCCTCAGGTGGCACCTTTAAGATCATGGACTGAGGAGGAAGTATGGGTTTTTCTTTTTAGGTGAAACAATAAAGTTGTGTGTATTTTTTTTTAAGTTCTTATCTTTTAGAAATACATACTGAAATACAAATGAAATGATGTTATATCTGGGATTTGCTTAAAAATAATATGGAGGGAGCCAGTGTGGCTCAGTGGTTGACCGCTGGCTTTAGAGGAAGTGGGAGGTTGAGAAGATGAAACAAAATTGGCCGTAAGTTGTTAATTGTTGAAGCTAGGTGATAGATGGATGCATGGGAGTGCTTTATACAATTTTATTTTTGTATAGTTTTAACAATTTCTGTAAGTTAAAAAGAGAGCAAGTGAACACCCACAGGGCCATAAGAGTCTGACCAAATCGGCTTTCAGCTTTAGCTCTGCTCTCCTGTCTGTGAGACTTTAGGCATGAAGGAGCCCCTATTTTCTTCTCTCTCAACTGGGACTAATCACATCTGCCTCAAATATTGCTGGAGGAGTTGTTAATGAAATAAGGCATATAAAGTACTTAGCCTGGTGCCTAGTGCCTTATTGGCACCCAGTGACTAGTGTTTTCACAGGGAGGTCGTACCAGGTGGCCCCTGGCTGACTGTTCTCTCTGCTTGAGGGGGAGTTGACTTGGTCCAGGGAGGGGTCTTCCAGGAGGAGGCTGGTGTCCACCTCCTGGATTTGGTGGACACCTCTGCCTTTAAATAAACCACTCTTAGGTCTATTAGGCCACTTGTGGATCCACTTACATTTTTGGTTGGTCAGGATCTTTCTTGTCAGCAGTTTGGAGGTAGAATTAGCAGTCAGATTCTTGGGTATGATATCTGCTGAAATATTGGGTAGCTGAAGCATTTATTTAGTTTTTTATTTTTAAACTTTTTATTTTGAAATAATTATAATTACAGAAAATGTGCGGGAGGTCCTGTGTCCCCTTCAAACTCTTTCCCCCAATAGTAACATCTTTGATATATCCATAATACAATATCACAACCAGTGAAGTGACATTGTTACAATCCACAGAGCTTATTCAGATTTTTCCAGTTTTACATCCAGTTGTTTGTGTGTGTGTACATGCTTAGTTCTGTGCAATTTTATTCTGTGTATAGAGTCATGTACCCACCACCACAATCAAGATTCAGAACTGTTGTATCACCACCAAGGAGTACCCTCATACCAAGCATATATTTTTCAAATCAGAAATCATTTTTAAAAATTATTTCATAAAGAAATTGTACGCAGAAGAATGTTGGCTGGGAAGTATGTTGCTACAGTGTCATCAGTGTTTGATTTTACTTTGTCCTTTTTTTATATTGTCTGATTTTTCTTTTTTAAAATGATCATATACCATTTAAACAAAAACAATAAAGCAATTTTTTTCCCCATCACTTGAAATCTGTCACACAGATATACCACCACTGTTGGTGTTTTGGTTAACATCTTTTCAAACTTTTTCCTAGGTTTGTTTGCTTGCCCTTCTTTCTAACTTTCTCTTTGTTCTTAGAAGACGTTTTCTAGAGGAAACACTGCTTTGACTGCCTCCTATGGTATTTTGTGGTGTAAAGTTGTTCTGTTGAAGGTTCTCATAGGACATGAGGTAAGTGGTCTTTTGGACCACTTACGAAGAGGGGTCTTGTTCGTTCAGGGAAGACCTAAATCAGTATCTGCTTCTTACCTTTCTATTTAGTTTTTTTTTTTTTTTTTTAATTTTTTTTTTTTTAACTTTTTTTTTTTTAACCAATAGTTTTTCTCTCTCTGGTCTAAGCTGCTCCATCTAGCATCTGCCTTTTTTTATTTTATTTTATTTTATTTATTTATTTTTTTAACCGGGAGGTACCGGGGATCGAACCCTGGTCTCTCCATATGGTAGACGGACGCCGAACCTTTGAGCCACGTCCGTTTCCCTTTCTATTTAGTTTAAAACCAGCCTCTCCACACTGTCATCCCCTCTGCCTGCCTCTTGTGATAGAGTGGTTTCTGGGTCATAGATTTGGCCTCCTGAAAAAACATCCACAGTTTTGGATTCTCTGGTCTGTAGCTCTCTGCCTATAGGCAGGACTTTTGCTTCTTGCCTATCCACAGTTCTAATTATCACACCTAACATTTATTCGGTGCTTGCCCTGTGCCAAGCATTTTACATGCATTATCCTTGTGAATCCTCAGAGCAAATCACTGGGGTAGGTGTTATCATCCCCATTTCTTAGACAAGGAAAGTGAAGCTCAGGGAAATGAAGTAGGCTGCCCACATTCACAGAGTGGTATGTGGCAGAACACTAAAATCAATGTTCTTAACCACTAGCCTCCCACTTCCCTAGCAGTGGCTGCCATTAACCCAAGATTCCTTGTGTCTTCTCATAGGTGAGCCCAGGACAGAATGGGGGACTCCAGAGACCTTTGCCCTCACCTTGACTCTATAGGGGAGGTGACTAAAGAGGACTTGCTGCTCAAATCTAAGGTAAAAGACCAGAGCTTAAGGGGGCAAGATGACGCCAGGGCCATGTTCCTGGGGTGTGAACGTTACTGAGGCAGTGGAAGAATTGGCTCCCTGACAGTGTCTGCTCAGGCTTTTGTGTAAATGGAAAAGTTGGTGTCTGGTTTTGGAGACCTTCTTCCTGGGGCTGTGTCCTAATAGCCATTAATTATAATTTAGACTGATCCATTTGGGAACCTCTAATGCTGTCTGTCCATTAGCTGTTGGAGTGAGTGTACAAAGCCTTTTTAAGACAGAATGAATCATGCTTTCAGAGTCCATGGACATTTTTACAAATGTGTCCTGAAGAGGGCTCAGGCAGCCTATGATAAAGAGATGGACCTCTTCTCTGGGTTAGGGAGGATGCATCACCACCATTGTTGTCTTTATTTTGTTAAACTACATACTTTCACATGGTTCAAAAATGAAACAATAGAAGAAGAGAAATGACAAGAAATTTCCCCCTCATCCCTGCAGCCATCCTCCCCACACCACCCACAGGTAACCACTTCCATTAGTTTCTTTTATATCTTTTCAGAGTTTCTTTTATGTAAATACAAGCAAATTCATTTTTATAAGCAAAATACTTATTTTTGACTCTCCCTTTCTTACATAAAAAGTACCATACTGTAGGCACTGTTCTGTAATTATTCATGTAACAATATTTCTTGGGGCACTTTCAGCATCGTTACATAGAGGCAGCTTTCTCCTTCTTTTCTTTGTCTTTAAGTTGCATTATATTTCGTAGTGTAAACATGATAGCTAATCCTCTATAGATGGGCACTTAGGCTGTTTGTAATCTCTTGCAAATGATGCTACAATGCATAGCCTCATAGAAACATCATTTGATATGTGTGCAGAGTTATATTTAAGGCAAATTCCCAGATGTGGAGTAATTCTTTTGCCCAATATTCTTTCCAGAAAATCTTAGCGCCAGGTTGTTCAGCCTCACTGTACCAGCAGGTCCATGGTGGCCTTTGCCTGAGCTGGGTTAGTCATGGACTGGGAGAGGGAGCTGGTTCTTCTAATTTTTTGGGGAAGCGGTTTCAGTTCCTGTGTGGGTTGGAAGCTCTGGTGCAGTTAAACTGTCTAATGCTGAGTTTCTCTCATAAAAGAGATAAGCTACCCAAAGGAAGAAGTGAGACAAACTGAGAGGATTTTTCTTCCAAAAGATTTAGGTATTAAGAGAATATGAGAGCAGAGAGAACATGAATAAGGAGAGAGGAGGAAGGCAGAAGATAGGAAGATTAGGGCCAGGATGTTGTAGCCTTCTGGGGGTTTTGTTAGTGCTTCTGAGCCAGAAAGATCAAGAATACTTGGAGGTGTCTCACTGCCTGCATTTCAGAGAACATATTTTCACCACCTCTGTGGGTATCAGGAAATTTGTGAAACAAAATCAACATTTAAATTTTTAAATTATATTATAGCATAACATTTTAACCACTATAGCAGTTTGATATTGTTTATGAATTCCAAAAATAGATATTGGATTATGTTTGTAAACTGGTCTGTTCCTCTGGGCATATTAAATTGTATTGGATTCAGAGCTTTCACCTTTGCTTGATTAAATTATGATTAAGGCTTTGATTGGGCCATGTCAGTAGGTCATTGAGTCCCTGCCTCCTTGGTGAGCAGGGACTCACAGAGAAAATGACATGGCAGAGGAGACAGTTGGAGTTGTTTGGATGCTGGAGCCCAGGGAAGTAAACATACAGGAGAAGAACACAGGAATATGGACGGCTCCATAGACACAGCAGAGGCCCTGGGAAGAGGGAGAGCCTGATAGTCTACAGCTGACCTTATGGAGAGAACAGAGCAGCTGAGCCCAGACAGGAATGAGTCTGGAAGAGAGACAAGACTTATCCCAGCCTAGGGCTGATATTGGAAGAAGCTGGAACCATGGAGCCTTAAGAGGAAGAAGAAGGCTGGAGCCTTGCAGATGTCGGCAGCCATGGTGTTCCAACATGTGGCAACAGACTTTCGTGAGGGAAGTAACTTACGCTTTATGGCCCGGTAACTGTAAGCTTCTACCCCAAATAAATACCCTTTATAAAAGCCAACAGAGTTCTGGTACTTTGCATCAGCACCCCTTTGGCTGACTAATACAACCATTTTCAAGGACATACTTCAGTGGTGTAGTTACATTCACAATGTTGTACTGTCACCACCACCACCATCTATTACCAAAACTTTTCCATCACCCCAAACAGAAACTCCATACCTATTAACATTAACTCCCCATTTCTCACCCCCATCCCCACTCCTGGTATCCTGTGATCTTCTTTCTGTTTCTATGAATTGGCATATTCTAGTTATTTCATATATGTGAGATCATATAATGTTTGTCTTTATGTGTCTGGCTTATTTCACTCTCAACATTGTTTTAAAATACCCAGGAGGGGCAAGTGTATGAACAGGTACGAAATGCAGATGGCAAAGAAACTTAAAAAAAAGAGTCTTAATTTTTAGTGGTCAAGGATATTGCTAATGAAAGCAAGAGGATTCCATTTTCAGATGAACAGAAATGGAGACTGATCATATTCAGAGCTGATGGTAATGGAGGGAAATGGGCTATTCACACTGTGGTGGGGCAGGGAATTAATGTTATCTTTAGGGAGGCAATTACACTTCTAGGAATTTATCCAATAGAGATGTAAGTACCAATTATATAGGCACAAATACAACAGTATTTATTGAGCATTATTTGTAAAAAGAAAAAAAAAATTGGTAGCAGCCTAAATATTCATCAAGAAGGGAATGGATGTATAAGTTATACTGTGCCCATACAGTGAGACACTGTGCAGTTATTGAAAAGAAAGCGATGAAATCTCCATGTTTAGGTTTAGTAGGATATCCATAAATAGGTGAAAAAACATGTCACAGAGACATGTGTAGTATGATCTTATTTTTATTAAAAACAACACCTCCCCCCCCAATATATATATGTGTATGAGAAGGAAGTGTGGAGGGATATACCCTCAAGTTATTAATAGCATATATGTGTTGTTTGAATATTTATAGCAAGCATACAATTTTTTAATAATTCAAATGACTAAAATGGCATGTGGGGGGAACCCTGAGAAGACGGGTGAATTGCAGAATCAAAAAATCACAGAGGGAAGCGGCTGTGGCTCAATCAGTAGGGCTCCCGTTTACCATATGGGAGGCCCCAGGTTCGGTTCCCGGGGCCTCCTGGTGAAGGCAGGCAGCATTTCATCTTATCGAGGATCCCTTATACATGACACGTTGCTTCTTTCTTACAACTTTTAGAATTCTATCTTTATCTTTGACATTCAACAGTTTGATTATAACAGGTGCAGTGTAGGGAAGTGGCTGTGGCTCAATCAGTGGGGCTACCGTTTACTATATGGGAGGCCCCGGGTTCGGTTCCCGGGGCCTCCTGGTGAAGGCAGGCCCGCCCGCACGGCGTGGTTGGCTGACCCGGCGAGCGCAAGCAGCAGGGGGGGGATAAATGAATAAATAAATCAAATCTTTAAAAAAAAAAAAAATCACAGAGGGAGAGGGGTGTAGTTCAGTGGTTGAGCTCCTGCTTCGCATGTACGAGGTCCTGCTTTCTATCCCTGGTACCTCTTAAAAGAAAAAAAAAAAATCACAGAAGAGATTACAAATTTTGGGAGGTAAGGGGCTGCTGCTTTGATCTCTTACACACCTCTACAGCATCCTAGACAAGAGACTCTAAATACAGATTGCAGATTTCAGCTCCATTATATGGGGTAAGCTGCTTCATCTCAACCCTAATGAGGGCTCTGTGTTCAGGGTCTTTACAAACACAGCCAGAATCTGGGATTAGTGAGAATGGAAAGCTCCTATGGAACCCTGGGAGCCAACATGGCCATACTCAGGGAAACCAGAGTTTCCTGGCTGGGAGGTTTGATGACCTTGCCTCTCTGGGTTCTTTGGCTTCACCATCTCACCCTGCTACTCACTGGGTGCATGTCTGTGGCAGGGGCATCACCTCTCTGAGTCTCAGTTTCTCACCTGTAAAAAGGGGATATTGATGGTATCTAATCAATGTGGTGGGGATTATGTGAGTAGTGTGTAAAGAATTTAGCTGGATACTTGATTTGTCATAATCCCTCACCAGGCATCAGCTTTCACTCTAACTGTGCTTTATCTTGCAACTGCTGTCATAGACTGGTCACTTAGAGTTCATCTTATGACTATGGTAGAGGCATATTGGGAATTGTAGGATCTCACTTGAGAATTGCTGTTCTAGACACATACAGAACTATTTAGGGCACAAAGAGACCATGAAATACAGTGACTTTAAAAAGATAGTGTATTTCTTTCTTGTAAAATAATCCAGAGGTAGGGCTGACAGGGTGGCTCTCCTGTTCTCAACATGTGGATTTCATCTCTGGGCCCAAGGTGGCTGCTTCAATTCCCACTAGCACATCCACAGTGCAGCTAGTGCAAAGAGGAGAAAGAGCAAGGGTAGTGCACAACTCAGAAGTGGCACATGACTTCCGGGAAGATGGAGAACTAGTAAGACATGGGAATCTCTTCTCCTCCAGAAAAATAGCTAGAGTACAGACTGAAACAGCCCTGAAAAAGATATTCTAGGGTTTAGGACAGCAGGTGAAGGCTGGACACCACCCAGAGGAGAGAGGTCCAAAGGAGGGAAATCACAATGACAGAACAGTGAGTTGAAACCAGCGGCTGCTGCTGGCACCCTCCCCCACACTAAAGACACTTTAGAATTCTTGGGCCTCTGGGCCTGTGACTACAGACAAACGGGGCTCCAGGGATCTACCACCCTAAGAAAGGGGATAGAGAGACACATAGCCTAAGACAGACTTGGCTTCTGATATAAGTTAGTCTGTTATGTCCCCTTTCGGGCCGGGTGGGGCTGTGCCATTGTTTGCCTTGGAGCCTGCAAGGGGCTAAAGAAATACAACCTTCCCAATCTCCTCCTCTTCTAACAGGGACTGATTGTTGAGGACTCAGAGAGGAGTGGGAATATTTCCTAGTTGGGAAAAAGGAGGGGGCTGCCAGAGAGTTTGAATTACAAGGTTCCTAGCCTCCAGACAGGAAGCTCTATCACATTGATCTGGTCTGTGTTGCTACAAATTCACTCCAACCAGGCATTGAACTGAGAGCTGCCAAAGAGTGCCATCTCCTGGCAGACCAAGGAAGTGCATGCAAGAAAATTAAAAATAAGTAGTAGAGGCTTTTTCTGGCCTCTAGAGCCTCCCTGCCCAAGGCCCTAGGAAGTTACTCTACAGCCAATTACTGTGTTCAGTGCCCAGTTTTGAGCAATCAGCAGGACAATCCTAACAATCCAGGTAGAGACAAAAATCAAAGAGCAGTGGTAACCCACAGCTTCCTGCCACTAAATCCCTGAAAAAGAGAAAGAGACTGAGCATGTGAGTAAACTACATCCTCATCAGATGCCTAAATATCATTAAAAATTACAAGCCATACTAAGAAAATAGAAGACACAGCCCAAGAAAAGGAATACATCAAAGCCCTAGAAGAGTTGCAGAATTTGAGAGAACTAATCAAGATGCGCACAAATTTCCAAAATCAAATTAATGAGTTGAAAGATTAATAAAGAGATAAATGACATCAAGAAGACGTTGGGGAAGCAGCTGTGGCTCAATCAGTAGATTCGGTTCCCGGGGCCTCCTGGTGAGGGCAAGCCCGCCCGCACGGCGTGGTTAGCTGACCCAGCGAGCACAAGCAGCAAGGGGGGGATAAATGAATAAATAAATAAATAAAATCTTTAAAAAAAAAAAAAAAAAAAAAAAAAAGACGATCATCTGTGTTTACTTTTTAGTTTTTAATTGTTTATATTTTCAATTATTAAATGTACAAAATAAAGTAAAAAAAATGACAATGATAGTTTTACAAATAATAAATGAAATACAATTTTTTAAAAATTAAGGTTTGAAATACTAAAAATAATAAAAATAAAATTTTTAAAAATTAAAAAAAAAAAGACATTGAGCCTTTTTGGCTCTCTGAGCAGCACCATGGCGGTTGGCAAGAACACCTATGAAAGGTGGCAAAAAGGGAGCAAAGAAGAAAGTGGTTGATTCATTTTCTAAGAAATATTGGTATGATCTGAAAGGACCAGCGATGTTCAATATAAGAAATATTGGGAGGGAGACGGATGTGGCTCAAATGGTTGGGCGTCCGTCTCCCATATGGAGGGACCCAGGTTCGATCCCTGGGACCTCCCGGTAAAAAAAAAAAAAAAAAAAAAAAAAACAAAAAAAAAAAAAAAAAGAAATATTGGGAAAACACTAGTTACAAGGACTCAAGGAACCAAAATTGTACCTGATGGCCTTAAGGGTCTTGTTTTTTTAAGTGAGCCTTGCTGATCTACAGAATGATGAAGTTGCATTTAGAAAATTCAAACTAATTACTGAGGATGTGCAGGGCAAAAACTGCCTAACCAACTTCCATGGCATGGATCTTACCCGTGATAAAATGTGCACCATGTGTCCATCAACAGATGAATGGATAAACAAACTGTGCTCTATTCACACGATGGAATATTATGCAGCTGTAAGAAGAAATCATAAAGCATATGGCAGCATGGATGAACCTGGAGGACATTATGTTGAGTGAAGCAAGCCAGACACAAAAGGACAAATACTGTTAAATGCATTATTATGAACCAAATATATTGTGTAATATATTGTTTGATTAAAAAAAAATTTATATGTATCCATTACATTTAATTGAGAAATGTATATATTTATTCATCTGTGTTTACTTTTTAGCTTTTAATTGTTTATATTTTCAATTATTAAATGTACAAAATAAAGTTTAAAAAAAAAATGTGCACCATGGTCAAAAAATGGCAGACCATCTTTGAAGCACATGTTGATGTCAAAACTACTGATGGTTATTTGCTTCGTCTGTTCTGTGTTGGTTTTACTAAAAAATGCAACAATCAGATTCGGAAGACCTCATACGCCCAGCATCAATAGGACCATCAAATCCGGAAGAAGATGATGGAAATCATGACCTGAGAGGTGCAGACAAATGACTTGAAAGAAGTGGTCAATAAATTGATTCCAGACAGCATTGGTAAAGACATAGAAAAGGCTTACCGATCTATCTATTCTCTCCATGATGTGTTTGTTAGAAAAGTAAAAATGCTGAAGAAGCCCAAGTTTGAATTGGGAAAACTCATGGAGCTTCACGGTAAAGGTAGTAGTTCTGGAAAAGCAACTGGAGATGACACAGATGCTAAAGTCAAATGAGCTAATGGATATGAACCACCAGTCCAAAAATCTGTTTAAAATTCAGCCTTTTAAAAGTGACAAAATGTCTTATTTGTGATGGTTTGCTTTAAAAAAAAAAAAAAAAAAAAAAAAGACGTTGAGCGAAAACAAAGAAGAATTTGACATCCTGAACAGAAAAGTAACAGAGCTCATGGGAATGAAAGACACAATAGGTGAGATCAAAAACACATTTGACACAGCTCATTACTTCAGTAGTAGCCGTAAGGTTCTTCTCATTATTTGGTGATGAAAATTTAACCTCTAGTACTTAAATAGGGTATACAAAAAAAGTAAAAATTGGCATCATGTTGGATTTAATCTACATTTTAGCAGAAATTAATCATTCCCAAATAATACCTAATTTATATATCAGTGCAGGTTTGAAATGAAACTGTTTGCTACGGTCAGCTTTTGCTGTAGCATACATACCACTGAACCTGTTTAAAATAAACTTTTTCTTCTTAAAAAAACAAAAAAACAAAAAAGAAACACATTTGACATGGATGAGTCCAGTGAGCTGTAGGGTAGGAGTTGCAGCTCCACCGAGATTCCAAGTCACCTGGCGAGGAGACAATGATGGGCAACGGCCAGCCCAGGGAATGGAGAGGGCCTGCATCTGCAGGCAGGATCATCCCACTCACCATATCCATGGGATATAAGCCCTCTCTCACTTGGAGGTGGAGTGGACATCACCATCCCAGTCCCCTCAGGATTGGGGGAGGAACTATGGAGTAGAGTGGACTTGATGGTATTCTGTTGTACACATATGGTGATTCTAGCAATGGAAGAAATTATAGCCGGGAAGATGGCGGACTAGTAAGACACGGGAATCTCTTCTCCAGAAAAATAGCTAGAGGGCAAGCTGAAACAGCCCCAAAAAAGATCTTCTAGGGTTTAGGTCACCAGGTGAAGGCTGCACACCACCCAGAAGAGAGAGGGACAGAAGAGGGAAATAGCGACTACAGAGCTGTGAGTTGGAAGTAGCAGCTTCTGCTGCTGCCGGCACCCTCCCCCACACTCTTCAGAATTCTCGGGCCCCTGGGCCTGCGACCACAGACAAAGGGGGGGCTTCAGGGATCTGCCATTCCCGGAAGGGGAGAGAGAGGGACACAGCCTTAGGCTGACTCAGGTTCGGACTTGAAATTTGGGCTGCAGAGCTCCACGGACCCTTCCATACGGCGGTTTGCCCTGGGAGCCTGGAAAGGACCCTTCCACACGGCGGTTTGCCCTGGGAGCCCGGAAAGGACTGGAGAAATCCGATCCTCGCAGCCTCCCTCTCTTCTAGCCTGGACTAATTGTTGAGGACACCACAGGAGAGGGGAGAGAGAGCCTGGGGCCGACCCTGCTTTGGACTCCCAGGTCTGCCCTGTCCCGAGAGCCCTTCCAGGCTGGGTGGGGCTGCGCCATTGTTTGCCTTGGAGCCTGCAAGGGGCTAAAGATATACAAACCTCCCAATCTCATCCTCTTCTAACAGGGACTGATTGTTGAGGATTGAGAAGGGAGTGGAAATATTTCCTAGCTGGGAAAAGGGGGGCGCTACGAGAGAAGTCTGGAGAACTGTCTCAGAAAGTTTGAATCACAGGGCTCCTAGCCCCCAGACAGGAAGCTCTATCACATTGATCTGGTCTGTGCCACAACAAATACGCTCCGACCAGGCATGGAATTGAGAGCAGCCAACAAGCGCCATCTCCTGGCAGACCAAGGAAGTACACATAAGAAAATTAATAAGTAAGAGAGTCTTTTCCTGGCCTCTATAGCCTCCCTGCCCAAGGCCCTAGGAAACGACTCTACAACCAATTACTGGGTCCAGTGCCCAGTTTTGAGCAACCAGCAGAACAATCCTAACAATCAAGGTTGAGCCAAAAATCAAAGAGCGGTGGTAACTCACAGCCGCCTGCCACTAAAACCCCATAAAAGAGAAAGAGATAGAGCATCTAAGTAAAATACAAACTAACCAGATGCCTAAGCACCAACAAAAAATTATGGGCCATACTAAGAAAATAGAAGACATGGCCCAAGAAAAGGAATACAGCAAAATCCCAGAAGAGATGCAGAATTTGAGAGAACTAATCAGTGAGGTGAGCACACATTTCCAAAATCAAATTAATGAGATGAAAGAGAATATAGTTAAAAAGATCAGTGACATCAAGAAGTCATTTCGCGAACGTAAAGAAGAATTTGAAATCATGAACAGAAAAGTAATGGGGTTCATGGGAATGAAAGATACAATAGGTGAAGTAAAAAATACATTTGAAGCATACAACAGCAGACTCGAAATGATAGAAGAAAGAATAAGTGATACTGAAGACAGAGCACCTAAAATTGAAGAGAGAAAAGAACAGAGAGAGAAAAGAATGGAAAAAATTGAGCAGGGGCTCAGAGAGTTGAATGACAACACAAAACGCAAGAACATACGTGTCATTGGAGTTCCAGAAGGAGAAGAGAAAGGAAAAGGGGCAGAAAGAGTATCTGAGGAAATAATAGCTGAAAATTTCCCAACTCTCACGAAAGAAATGAACTTTCATGTCCAAGAAGCACACCGTACCCCAATAAGAATAAATCCAAATAGACCTACGCCAAGACACATATTATTCAGAATGTCAAATGTAAAAGATAAAGAGAAAATGCTCAGAGCAGCAAGAGAGAAGCAAATGATCACGTACAAAGGACATCCAGTAAGACTTTGTGCAGATTTCTCTTCAGAAACCATGGAGGCGAGAAGACAGTGGTATGATACAATTAGGAAACTGAAAGAGAAAAACTGCCAGCCGAGAATTCTTTACCCAGTAAAACTGTCCTTCAAATATGAAGGTGAATATAAAGTATTCACAAACAAACAGAAGCTAAGAGAGTTTGCAAAAAAGAATCCACCTTTGCAGGAAATATTAAAGGAAGCCTTAGAACCTGAAAGAAAAAGACAGGAGAGAGAGGCTTGGAGGAGAGTATAGAAGAAAGAAAAGCAGAAAGGATAACCAAAAGAGTAAAAAGAAAGACAAAAATAAGATGACATATGAAAACCAAAGAATAAAATGGAGGAAATAAATAGTGCATTTTCAGTAATATCATTGAATGTGAATGGATTAAATTCCCCAATCAAAAGATACAGGCTGACAGAATGGATAAAAAAACATGAGCCATCCATATGCTGCTTACAAGAAACTCATCTCAGACACAAGGATACAAGCCGGCTGAAAGTAAAAGGTTGGAAAAAGATACTCCATGCGAATAGTAAACAGAAAAGAGCAGGGGTAGCTATACTAATATCAGACAAAACAGACTTCAAATGCAAAAAAGTGATAAGAGATGCGGAAGGCCATTATATATTAATAAAAGGGACGATCCTCCAGGAAGATATAACAGTCATAAATATCTACGCACCTAACCAGGGTGTCCCAAAATATATGAGACAAACTCTGGCAAAACTGAAGGGAGAAATAGACATTTCTACAATAATCGTTGGGGACTTCAACACCCCTCTCACATCATTAGATAGAACAACTAGACAGAAGATCAACAAGGAAACGGAGAACTTGAACAATATGATAAACAAGTTAGACCTAACAGACATATACAGAACACTGCATCCAAACTCAGTGGATTATACATTCTTCTCAAGTGCCCATGGATCTTTCTCCAGGATAGACCACATGTTAGGTCACAATACAGCTCTCAATAAATATAAAAAGATTGAAATTATGCAAAGCACCTTCTCAGATCATAATGGAATGAAACTAGAAATCAATAACAGACAGGAAAAAAGGAAATTTGCAAATGTGTGGAGACCGAACAACACACTCCTAAATATTCAGTGGGTCAAAGAAGAAATTGCAAGTGAAATCAGTAAATATATTGAGACAAATGAAAATGAGAACACAACATATCAAAACTTATGGGATACAGCAAAGGCAGTCTTGAGAGGGAAATTTATATCCCTAAATGCCTATATTAAGAAACAAGAAAGGGCAGCGGCTGTGGCTCAATCAGTAGGGCTCCCGTTTGCCATATGGGAGGCCCTGGGTTCGGTTCCTGGGGCCTCCTGGTGAAGGCAAGCCCGCTCGCACGGCGTGGTTAGCTGACCCAGCAAGCACAAGCAGCAAGGGGAGGATAAATGAATAAATAAATAAAATCTTAAAAAAAAAAAAAAAAAAAAGACCTTGTAGTAGGTGGTGGTTTCTTGGACTTCACAACTAAAGCATGTGCAACAAAAGAAAAAGTAGATAAATGGGACCTCCTCAAAATTAAACACTTTTGCACCTCACAGGACTTTGTCAGAAGGGTGAAAAGGCAGCCAACTCAATGGGAAAAAATATTTGGAAATCACATATCTGATAAGGGTTTAATATCCAAAATTAAAAAATGGGCCAAAGACTTGAATAGACATTTCTCCGAAGAAGAAATACAAATGGCAAAAAAACACATGAAGAAATGCTCAACATCACTCATGATTAGGGAAATGCAAATCAAAACTACAATGAGATATCATTTCACACCTATCAGAATGGCCACTATTAAAAAGACAGAGAACTACAAGTGTTGGAGAGGATGTGGAGAGATAGGAACACTTCTTTACTGTTGGTGGGAATGCAGGATGGTACAACCACTATGGAGGACTGTTTGGCAGTTCCTAAAGAAATTGAATATAGACTTTCCACGTGACCCTGCAATACCACTACTGGGTATATACCCAGAAGAACTAAGAGCAGTGACACGAACAGACATCTGCA
The DNA here is from genome assembly GCA_026826555.1 of Tolypeutes matacus. Lineage (NCBI taxonomy): Eukaryota > Metazoa > Chordata > Mammalia > Cingulata > Chlamyphoridae > Tolypeutes > Tolypeutes matacus. Next base: position 1,879,550 of record JAKSZT010017719.1, on the reverse strand, counting down.
CACCGATGTTCATAGCCACATTATTCATCATTGCCAAAAGTTGGAAACAACCCAGGTGTCCATCAACAGATGAATGGATAAACAAACTGTGGTCTATTCACACGATGCAATATTATGCAGCTGCAAGAAGAAATGAAGTCATAAAGCATATGGCAACATGGATGAATCTGGAGGACATTATGTTGAGTGAAGCAAGCCAGACACAAAAGGACAAATACTGTATGAATGCATTACTATGAACCAAATATATTGTATAATATATTGTTTGATTCACACACACAAAAAAAACAAAAAACAAACAAAAAACAAAACAACAAAAAAATTTACATGTATCCATTACATTTAATTGAGAAATATATATATTTATTCATCTGTGTTTACTTTTTAGTTTTTTGTTTTTTAAAGATTTTATTTATTTATTTATTCATTTATCCCTCCCCTTGCTGCTTGTGCTCGCTGGGTCAGCTAACCGCGCCGTGTGGGTGGGCTTGCCTTCACCAGGAGGCCCCGGGAACCGAACCCGGGGCCTCCCATATGGTAAACGGGAGCCCTACTGATTGAGCCACAGCCGCTTCCCTACTTTTTAGTTTTTAATTGCTTATGTTTTCAATTATTAAATGTACAAAATAAAGTTTAAAAAAAAAAAAAAAAGTCAGGTAGTATAATACCTCCAATTTCATTTTTCTTTTTCAATATGCCTTTGGTGATTTGGGGCCTCTTACCTGTACAAATAAATTTTGTAGTTAGTTTTTCCAATTCAAAAAAAAAAGATAACAGTGAGGTGGAGCCAGTGGCCACTGGACACTTTCGGGGCAGGGAGGGGATGTGCAGTTGAAATACAGGGGCTTTTTCGGGATTTGGAGGTTGTCCTGAGTGCTGTTGTGGCAATGGATGTAGGCCATTTTACATCAGCACACACCATTCAGAACTGTGTGGGAGAGAGTGTGGTCTACGATGTGAACCGTGGTCTATGGTTGATGGCAAGGCCCCAGGATGTGTAAGTCCATTGAGGGTGATGGGCCACACTTATGGGAGATTGTGTGGGATGTGGTGGGAGGTGTGGGAGGTGGGGAACATGGGAATCCTGGTAGGTTCTGTGTAATATTTTATGTAATCTAAGCACCTCTTAAAATAAATAAATAAATAAATAAATAAATAAATAAATAAATAAATAAATAAATAA
>JAKSZT010017719.1:1740656-1878357 GCA_026826555.1 Tolypeutes matacus | reverse complement strand
TAAATAAATAAATAAATAAATAAATAAATAAATAAATAAATAAATAATATATATATATAAATAACATTTTTGTAAGCAAATGCCCATATATGCATATATATTTATATATCATTTTACAAATATTGGCATGTATTGTGAAAATTTTGATTTTTGCCCACAATGAAAAATAAATAAGTTAAAAAAAAAAAAAAAACACGGGAAGCGGCTGTGGCTCAATCAGTAGGGCTCCCATTTACCATATGGGAGGCCCCGGGTTCGGTTCCCGGGGCCTCCTGGTGAGGGCAAGCCCGCCCGCATGGCGTGGTTGGCTGACCCGGCGAGCACAAGCAGCAAGGGGGGGATAAATGAATAAATAAATAAAATCTTTAAAAAAAAAAAAAAAAAAAGCACATTTGAGGCATACAACAGTAGACTCAAAATGACAGAAGAAAGAATAGGTGATACCGAAGACAGAACAGCTAAAATTGAAGAAAGAAAAGAACAGAGAGAGAGAAAAGAATGGAAAAAATTGAGCAGGGGCTCAGAGAGTTGAATGACAACACAAAATGCAACCACATAGGTGTCATGGGAGTTCCAGAAGGAGAAGAGAAGGGAAGAGGGGCAGAAAGAGTATTTGAGGAAATAATAGCTGAAAATTTCCCAACTCTCAAGAAAGAAATGAACTTACATGTCCAAGAAGCGCACTGTACCCCAATCAGAATAAATCCAAATAGACCTACTCCAAGACACATATTGCTCAGAATGTCACATACCAAAGATAAGGAGAAAATTCTCAGAGCAGCAAAGAGAGAAGCAAATCATTACGTTCAAGGGATGTCCAGTAAGACAGCGCAGATTTCTCTTCAAAAACCATGGAGGCAAGAAGACAGTGGTATGATACAGTTAGGAAACTGAAAGAGAAAAATTGCAGCCAATAATTCTTTATCCAGCAAAACTGTCCTTCAAATATGAAGGTGAGTATAAAATATTCACAAACAAACAGAAACTAAGAGAATTTGCAAAAAAAAGAAGTGGTACACATCACTTGCACTCACTTCTCATTGGCTAGAACTGAGCAACATGATCACAATGAGCCACAAGAGAGGCTGGAAAATATGGTCTGTAGCTGGGTGGTCATGTGCTTAGCCAAAATTCATGCATTTTATTAAAGTAAGAAGGAAAGAAAGGATATTGGTGGACAAGGAACAGGCTCTGTCAACCAGACCACCAGAAATGTAAGTATTTTCTTTTTTTTTTTTTTTTTTTTTAAAATTTTTCTTCATTTTATTTTATTTTATTTATTTATTTATTTATTTTTTACCGGGAGGTACTGGGGATCGAACCCCGGTCTCTCCATATGGTAGACGGACGCCGAACCTCTTGAGCCACATCCGTTTCCCTGTAAGTATTTTCTGAGGTTGACAGATAATCTCCTAATTTGCCCAGACATTGTGCATACATGCGGCTAGACAAAACAAACTGTCCCTCATTCCTGGAGCCCATAGTCTAGATGGGGAGAAGAACTTAAGTACAACAAAGAAAGAGTAGAGGGTGTGATAAGAGAAGATAATAAAGGGTCTTTATTTAAGTTTTAAGCAATTTTATTTGAAAATGTTTTCACAGGCATATGGTTAAAAAACAATTTAAACAGTAAAGTGTAAAGTAAGTCTCTGTCCTACTCCTGCCCCCACTGGGGTACCTAATTTAGATTGGTTGACTGGTGAAGGCCTTTCTGAGAACTTTAGGGTGTGTAAGCACTAGCTAGGTGGAGCTGGATATGTGTAGGCTTCCAGGCAGCAGCGGCAACTGTACAGGCTCAGCAGCAGGCACCAGGCACTCAGTGAGAGAGCCTCTCAGTCTGCTCACGCTTTGCTCTTTCTCTCTCACCTTCACTCATGCAGGGAACCTGTCAATCCTGTGGTATCACTGGACCGAACCTGTGGGCCTGTCTGCAGGTAAAGTATCTGTCCAGCCATTGGAAGGCATGGAGCTGGTCTAGACTCTCACTGCCTGATCTGGGATGAGTATGTTCTTTGGTCAACACTGATTGAAACCTTGAGCAAGGTCATGATGGCACAGGGCATCTCAGGTGCAGTTACCAAGTCTAAGCCAAGAGGGCGCCAGAGTCAATGAGTCTCTAGGCTGGATGCCCTGGCAGCCATTAAACATGACAAGGAAAAAGCAAGTTATAGAAGACTGGACTGAATTAGGCAAAACAAAATTTTAGACTTGCATATGTATGTTGATGTAAGACAGCTTGGGTTTGAACACTGGCATTGCCTCTTAATAACATTCTGACCTTGGGCCAGTCTTGTCTCTTCTCTAGACCTTTGTTTCCTCATCTATAAAGTAGGGGCCATAATATTGACAATAGGCCCCATCTCATGGGGTTAGGTAGAATTTGAAGGGATGATGCCTTTGATGTGTTTAGCATGGTGTGTGGCTCATAGAAAGCATTCAGTAAAATCTAGTAGTATTTATTATTACTACTTACGAAAGACAGTAAGCGTAAATAAGGCAATTTTGTCTGGGCAGTGGAATTACAGGTAATTGTCTTCTTTTCTCTGTGACTTTGTGGTATTTTCCTAATTTTCTGCAAGATGAATTACATTTTCTAATCATAATAAAAATGACTATTACCTAAAACATTTTCTAAAAAATTAAAAATTAAAAAAATAGAAAAAGAAAAGAAAAACACAAATAGAAAAGAAAAAACAGCACTAGGGAGTGAAGACATCACAGTCCAAGTCAGTCTTTGCAGAAGACACAGGGGCCCCAAGTGGGACTCTGGCCTCTTCTCTTTGGGCTTGTCACTCTGCATAAAGTACATTGCTCACTAAATGCAAGGCATTGTTCTGGGCACCAGGAGACAGCAAAAAATGTAATATGGTCCTACCTTGTGGGAGTCCACAGTCCCCCTGGAGAAACAGATATGGGAGCATGCAGAAAATCATGCATCCTTTATGACTCAGTTGAAAGGTCATTTTCTTGGAAGGACCCTCACCAGCCTGTGTGGTGCTGATCAAAAGTGGAAATGACACTGAATGCTCCCATGAGAAGCAGATGTGATTGCCATTGGCTACCGGCTGGGGTAGAGGCCTGCAGTGAACAGGTGCCTTGGATGATGGGTAGATTTGGGACAGAGGAGTACAAGGCCAAAGGCGAAGTCATCAGGGACATGCTGGCCCTACTATAGGGCATTGGGTCAGCATTGGGCACCAACCTCCTCTGCCCCTAGTTTTGAACTCCTCGTACCTGTTCAGCTTCCCCCATTTAGATAATGGCTGTGGGGCCCAGGAACCCCCACCAAAAACATGGGCCATAATAACTTGCCCATCAGGAAGTTGGGTGAAAGTCCAGGAGGACTTTTAAATCTTTTAAAAGATTTATTTTTATTTATTTCTCCCCCGCCCTCTTGTAGTTTGCGCTTGCTGTGTCTGTTCATTGTGTGCTCATCTTCCTTTTTAGGAGGCACTGAGAACCAAACCTGGGACCTCTCATGGGGGAGGGAGGTGCCTAATTGCTTGAACCACCTCTGCTCCCTGCTTTGTTGTGTCTCTCATGTTTTCCTCCTTGTGTCTCTTGTTGCGTCATCTTGTTGGGTCAGCTCGCCATGCCAGCCTTTCACATCAGCTTGCTGTCTTGCTTGTATTCTTTAAGAGGCACCGGGAACCGAACCCAGAACCTCCTATGTGGTAGGCGGGAGCTCAATCGCTTGAGCCACATCTACTTCCCAGGTGTTTTTGAGAGAGGGTTGACTGGAGGTGGTGAGGGCCTGGACCTCATCTGCCATCCCTTTAGTATCTCCTCCCTGGGCTTCTCACAAGAGAGAAGCAGCCCAAGGCACATTGCCTATCTTAAGCAGAGGTCAGGGGTGACATTTATGGTGGTATAAATCTGTGTTCCTTCAGAGTGGCAGAGTCACAATCCCTTGTGGGTCTTGTTGGGTAGAGATGGTGACTATAGAAGATACAGCATCTGGGCCAAGAGGGGACACTGTGGGATGGAGTCAGAGACTCATTGCACTGGCACTGTCCTCTTGACTACCCTCAATACACTTTCCTTCCTTCCCTCCCAGGTCGCCTGCCCCTATGTTGGCTGTGGAGAATCCTTTGCTGACCACAGCACTATTCATGCACAGGTGAGTGTGGTGGCTGAGAGCATGGACTCTGCAGTCAGGCAGCCCCAGGTTCAAACCCCAGGTCCAGTTGCCTACTAGCTCCATCCACCTGCTCAGTGCTTCAATGGCCATGTCTATAAAATGGGGATAATCATAGTAGGGTAGCTATAGAGCATCAAGAGATAAAAACAGCACGCTGAAATCGCTCAATATGGCAGCCCTTGATATTCCTGCTTGGAGAGAGAGCAAATACTGAGCCTCCATCCTGATGGGTCCTCTTACTGAGAGCTAAGGCAATTCCTTTGTAGGCCTGGGTCCTGTGAGGCTGATGTCTTCTTGACCTTATTTTGGGTCTTGCCTACTAGGTAAAAAAGCACAACGTGACAGTGAATCTGACCACATTCCGGGTGTGGTGTTATGCCTGTGAGAAGGAAGTGTTCCTGGAGCAGCGGCTGACGGCTCACCCCCTGAGCTCCTCGCCCAAGTTCTCGGAACAGGTCAGGAAGTGCAGCAGAGTCTGTTTGGTTGATTGTGAGATTGTGTTGAGAACTGTTGGCTTGCTCTCCCCTGAGTGGCTGGGGGCACCATGGCTCATGCACTCACCATTGGGTCAGGAACTAGTCTGTCCCTGGGTCACTGGTATTCCTAGGTGACTTTGAGGAGCTCAAGTCAGCAAATGCTCTTTGAGTACCAACTATGTGCCCTATATGAGGAGATGAGGGTACCAAGGTGACTTGGAGTAGGTCCTCCCTTCAAAGAGTTCGCAGGCTGTGGGAGGCAGATCTACTACACTGTCTTACAAGGCAGTGATGGTGCAGTGGTTGGGGAGAGCCTAGGGGGTTAAGGATAGTGTTTTCTTAAGGCTTTGGCAAGAGGATGACACCCTCCCAGCTTCAAGGAGAGGGGTTTAACGAGGTCATAGTTGGTCACTGAAAATCCCAAATCTAGAAATGTATCCCAAGGGAATAATGAGACAACAAATGAAGCAAGTCACTCAAGTGTGCTTTCCATGAAAAAAACCAGGAAACCACCTGGGTTATCTGATACGTCAACTAAATAATGGCCCTCAGTGCAGCAGAGTGGTGTACAGTCATTAAAGATGGCAGGGTTCAGTGAGCTCACACATCTGAAGGGCTCTGCTCAGTGCCTACTTATGGAATGGTCAGTAAATCCTGGTTGTTAGAACTTCCTCCTAGAGTAGAAGCTCCAGGGAGGCCAGACCTTTTGTCTGTTTATGCTTATGATGTTTTACAAAAAAGGCTATAAAACAATATATACACTGTCCTGTTTTCATGTCACACATATATGAGTGACATGTGTGACATGAAAGGAAGATGTACATTAAGTATATATTAATAGCTAACAACCTTCATGTATATATAGCCTGTTGTTAACAGTGGTTATCTCAATATTGGATTATATCTTGTTTTTGTTTTTCCTTCGTGTTTCTGTTTTTTCCAAATTTATTATAAATGAAATATATTACTATTTTTCATTTTTGTAAATAAAATGTAAGTCAGGAAGTTCCCAGGGTGAAGCCACCAATCCCATCTCTTTCCACAGCATCACCTCCTCAGTGGGGCTGGTTCAGCCCAGGGCCAGGCTATGGGATTGTGGGGCTAGGCTTCCCTTCCCCCAGGAGGCACATGCTTCTCTGACCTCAACCCCTTTCTCTCCTCACTTCTGTTCTTTGTTTTTCTTCCCCTTTCTCTGGGTCTTTAACGCAGGATTCTTCACTACCCTCTCACCCTTTGAAAGCCGTCCCTATTGCTGTGGCCGATGAAGGAGAGTCTGAGTCAGAAGATGATGACCTGAAACCTCGAGGTAATGGCCTCATTATGGGAGAAGCTGTTGGGTCAGGCTGGGGGCCTCAGCTGTGGGCTGGGTCTTTGTTTCTGTATGGACTGTGCCCCATGGTCAGGGAACTATATGTGTCATGAGTGCCAGCCTGTTTCTGAGCTAAGGCCCATCCCAGTGAAGTCACACAGAGGCCTGGCAGTCTTAGTCCCCATTTCCATCTTTGTGTTCTTGGGCAGGTCAACTGCTCTGCACCTTGGCCTCCTTGTCTGTATGGTACAGACAGTGGGCTGGGTTAGGTTGAGGGGTAAAGGGGTCCACACATTTAATATACTCGGTTAACCGAAGCTGATGTGGCCAGGAACCGCATGAACTGGGTTGGAAAATTTCAGGGATAAAACAACATCCAGTTATGTTGTCCTCTGATTGGGCCCTGGGGGGTTGAGAGCCACTGCTTATTTCCATGTGTGAATTGTGAGGTTTCCTCTCCAGGACAGTTCACTTAACTTCCCCTCCCTTGTGCGTGTTGGTTTTCTAGGCCTCACGGGCATGAAAAACCTTGGGAACTCCTGCTACATGAATGCTGCCTTGCAGGCCCTGTCCAATTGGTAGGTTGTCACGTCATCTGGGAGAACACCAGCAGCAGTCCCGAAGCTATTTTGTGCATGTTGCCCATGGACATGTGTATGTGGATATGTATAAAAATCCTTAAAAATAAGCATGCCCTTTGACCCAGCTATCTCACATATCAGACTTTATCCTAAAGACATAATCAGAGATATTGGAAGATTGTATGTACAAGGATTTTCATCACTCTGTTGTTTATTGGAAGCAATTTAAAGGTCCAACCACAAGGGATTGGTAAATTCATTATAGCTCAGCCTTACAGTGGAACAAAAATATAGTCACTAAAAATGATGTAGGAAAAAAAATGGTGCATGACAGTATTTGTTGAAATGGAAAGGGGTTCATAATATGGTAAAAGAGGGGGGAAACCGGTTATAAAGCTTTGGTACAATTCCATTTTTGGGGGATCCATGTAGGACAGGCTGTCAACTCCATGAGGCCAGGTATTTCTCCTATGCCTGACATACGGTCTCCCACATATTAGTGATTCAGTATATATGTGAAGGAAGGAAGGAAGGAAGAAAAGAAGGAAGGAAGGAAGGAAGGAAGGAAAGGAGGAAGGAAGGAAGGAAGGGAAGGGAGGAAAGGAAGGAAAGGAAGGAAGGAAGGAAGGAGGGAAGGAAGGAAGGAATATGTATGCATAGAAAAGTCTGGAAGGTTAACTGAGTGTATTAAATGCTCAGAGTGGCTATCCTAGGTAGTAGAATTATTGTTGATTATTATCGTTTGCTTATCTATATTTTTCAATTTTTCTACAATGAATGTATATTTCTTGTATAATAAGGTAATTTATAAAAGCATAAGGAAAGGTAGGATATTACAGAAGACTCTTTTAGGCCAAGGAAGGGTTTCCATGCAGTGGACTGATGGGAAGAGCAGGAGGAACTGATTCCTCTCTCGTTTGTGCAGCAGCAGTCCCCTGACCTTACAGGACCTCTGGTGGGAGCTCACGTTTGACTTGAGAGGAAAGGTTGGGATCCTTTTAGTCACTTCTAATCTAAGGGGCCACTGCATGTACCCTTATGGGCACTTGTGCTGCTTTACTCAGCTCTTTCTAAACAATGCCATATTCCCTGATCTTGCTTACTCCCCCTGCCCCCCAACCCTCCGCTTTTGCTTCTTTACTCAGCTCTTTCTGAACAATGCCATGTTCCCTGACCTTGCTCACTCCCCCTGCCCCCCAGCCCTCCGCTGACCCAGTTCTTCCTGGAGTGTGGAGGCCTGGTGCGCACAGACAAGAAGCCAGCCCTATGCAAAAGTTACCAGAAGCTGGTCTCTGAGGTCTGGCACAAAAAACGGTAAGGGGGCAGATGTGTGGGCTTGGTATATTATCCTATCAAGAACTTCCTTTGGGTTCTCCCGAGCCAAGTACTTGACATACTTTACCCCATGTAGATCTCACAGCAACTCTGTAAAGTTTAGAATGTATTCAATCCTCCTTTACAAATGGGGAAACTGAAGTTCAGAGAGGTTTAAATATCTTGCTCTAAAGGTCATAGAGCTTGTGAGAGGTGGAGCTAGAATTTGAACCTGGCATTGAACCTGTCAGACATCCATTTTGCAGATGTGTATTCTGAGGCCCAGAGTCATGTCATAACTAGCCCTAGGTCTCAGTTATAACTGTGCACATATGAAAGAACACTCATAAGTAGGTGGCTGGCGTTATTTGGACTGGGCTTCTAGAAGATCAAAAGCTTGGATTAGCTCAAAAGTTGGGAAAAATTTTTAATGAACACATAGACATATATTAAATGTAAAAGCAGGTTATAAAACAGTATGAAACAATATAATTCCAATTTTGTAAAAAAAACAAAGTTTGTTTAAGCATGCACTTTTTGTGTTTTTATATTTGTGTCTATTTTTACAGAGAAATTTGGAAAACTTAAAGATAATTATCTCTGGGTAGTGGGATTAATGGTGGTGTTTCTTTGTGCTTTTTTTAGGTTTAAAGTTTTTCAATAATGAACATGTGTTACTTTTGAAATTAGAAAAACCACAGTAAATATCATTTTTAAATGAAAACAAATTACTTTTTTTTTTTTTGAGATTTATTTACTTTTTTATCCATTTTTACCCTCCCCCTGTTTTTGCTGTTTTTGTGTCCATTTGCTGGGCAATTCTCTATGTCTGTTTCCTGCCTTCTCTTCTCATCCTTCTCCTCCTGTCTTCACTGGGATTTGATCCTGGGAACTTCCAATGTGGGAGAGAGGCGTCCTGCCGCCTGCACCACGTTAGTTCCTGGTTTATCAGTGTGTTTTGTCTTAGCTCTCCCTTGTGTCACTTTCCTGTTTCGTCATCATATTGCTGCGTGGCTTGGCGGAGCCTGACGGCGCATCTGCACACAGGGCCTGACGGCTCACCTGCTTGAGGGGCCTAGTGGCACAACCACTCGCGGGACCTGGAGGCCCACGTGCCTTCTATATTTTTCTTTATTTTTACCGGGAGGTCCTGGGAATTGAACCCAGGTCCCTCCATATGGGAGATGGACACCCAACCATTTGAGCCACATCTGCCCCCTACAAATTACTTTCAAAGTGGGCTTGTAGTAGACTAACTGAAAATGAGGTCCCCCCAAGTCAGGAGCTCTTTGCCTGGTTGAGGCAGCCATGACTTGACGTTTTCTTTCCTGACCACAGAGATGTGCAAGCCTGCTAGGGCTCCTAGCAGGGAAGATGCCTCCCAAAATTTCAGTTAAACACCTCTGAGTCTGATCCAGCTTTACTGCCTGCCTGCCTGCCTGTCTGCCTTCCTCTCGCAGGATTGAATAGCTCAATGCAGGCCACCTGGACTAACAGGTTTGGTCTCCCAACAGCCCAAGCTACGTGGTTCCCACCAGCCTGTCTCATGGGATCAAGTTGGTCAACCCGATGTTCCGAGGCTATGCCCAGCAGGTAGGCTGTCCAAGCTGCCCAGGGGACACCTAGGGGCATTACCTATCAGGCCTGGCTTTGAAGCCAAAACCAGAGCGGGAAATAACAACAGCTACCATTGCTAGGCATGTCTCACAGACCAGGCTCTTATTACTTGAGCACTTTACATATGTGAAGACATTGGAGTCTCCCAGCAACCTGCAGAGGGACAAACTGAGGCTTAGGTGGCCATGTCACGTCATGGATGACACAGCTGATAAATGATAGAGAGGAAATTTGAATTCAGGTAGTCTGACTCCAGAGTCTGTGCTCCTTAGCACTGCACTCAAAACGACACACAGTTGTGGTTCCTCAGCCCATAGGCAGGATTTCACTTTTACTTAAAAAATACACACACACACACACACACATATACGTATATATGTATTCTAGAGAACCCTTTTGAACCAAACCATATCTTTTTATTTTATAAAATCTACCTAAGCACCAAGCTGAGCTTTTAGTTCATGTGGTCCAAGTCCCTGCCCCAAACTGCTGCATAGCTGCCAAAGTGAAGGGTGGAGCTGAACCTGTCTGTATTATCTTTTCTGCTGACCGAACATGGGGGTCAGGGATAGAGCAGTGGCGATGCAAGGGATGCCTTCAACTCTCTCCTCCTGTCCCCCAAGCTACATGGTTCCCATCAGGCTGTCTGATGGGATCAAGTTGGTCAACCTGATGTTCCTCCTTGCGGGGGAGGCTGCTCAAACCCTCAAACCCTCACTTGGGCCTGTCCAGCCTGAACACCAGGCTCCTGCCTGAGAAAACCCAGCACTGACTGAACACCCTTTCTGAGGAGTGGTAACATCCAAAGAGATTGAGGTTCTACCTCCTGACATTTCTTAAGTAGTTATTACATGATACATGATAAGTACAATCTTGTCTAATCCTCACAAACTCTCATGAAGTGGACACTGTCATCACATTTGTGTTATAGGTAAGGAGTGAGGCTCAGAGAGGTTCTACAACTTGCCTGGGTCACACAGCACATAGCAGCAGAAATGGAATTCAAACCTAGCTGAGCCCATGTTCCTCACAACAGTGCTGCTCTCACTTTTTGTACAAGGTGCCCCATTTAGGCTCTAAGTGAGGACACTGCCAAGTAAAGGGCCACTCAGCTGCAGTATAATATCCACCTGGACTCCAGAAAAAGCATCTTTCTCCTGGTTCTTGGATATAATGAATGGGAAATTTCTTTTGGAAACATAGGCTCAGTGTGTTACACCCTTAATGGCCAAAGGATGCTTTCATGTTTCTGTATGGATTGGAATTTTGCCAGTGGACACATAGTACTTTTGTTAAAAGGAAGAACCAGAAAGAAAATTAGGTGGCATATTGAAGGTCTGTTTCTTAAAAGAACCTTTCAGTGCACATGACACAAGACATTCTAGAACACTCTTCTCTTTTCTCCTCCCCCGTCTCCCTAATGCAAGATAAGAAATGGTTAGTTGTTTTCATCCTGGTGTCTGACACTGCCCAGGGAAATCCATCTAGAGCCCTCCCTTCTCTTTGCTAGAACTGGGAACAAGGCCCCTCTTTCTAGATTTATGACATGAGGCTTTGGGTACTTGACTGGGTTCGGTTGCTGTATGACCCCCACCTCATGTGGGTCAGGAGTTGGGCTGGGGGGCTGCTTCTGGCATCAAGGTTCTAGACTTGGAACCCAGGCCCTACTTCAGTGGCCCAGCACCACAGTGAGCCTCCAGCTGTCGGAGATCGGCCGCCATCATTGCCTCTGAACCTTTCAAAGCCCCTCCTGTGTTGTGTGCACAGTTGTGGCCTAGGCTTCCTGGGCACACTGCCCTAGAGGCCTTGCTGCCCTGGCTTTCTGCTGAGTTGGAGACATTTCCTAGAGTAGTCAGAATAATTAGTCACTGCTGAGATTTGAGCACTCAACCAGCCTGTAAGTGGCAGCTTAGTGTCTGCCACAGGTCTGCAAAGAGGTGGGATTCTGCCTCCAAAGCCTAGATTCACTCCACAGTGTCAACATGGCAAAGGAAGGTGTGGGCACAAGGTGTGGGCGCACAGGTAGCAGACAAGAGGGGACTCGGGTGCTGGACAGGAGGATTGGAAGAGCAGGGGGAATCCAGAGAAAGGGTAGAGAGGTAGTCTGCCTGGCCCTGCTAGATGGAGTTGCTCAGTGTGGGACATAGCTGAGTCTCCATGTATTTGCACACCCTCAGTGTCACTCTCCTTCATCCTTTCATTGGCTGAGGGCCCCTGCCATTCCCCTTGGCCTGCCAAAGATGTGTCTTTTAACAACTTTAGTGGCTGGTTGTAATGTATCTCTTTCCTTCCACACTGAGTTTTCGATGCAGAGTTGCTGGTTAAGAGTGTCAACTATGGAGTCAGATGGGTCTTGGTTCAAATATCAGATCTGCTTCTTTATAGCTGCTTGACCCGGAAGAATTCCCATGTAAACTCTCTGAGCCTTAGTTTCCTCCTCATTAAAATGGGGTTTAGGACAGAACTGCCTGAGAGGCTACTGTGAGGAGTTGATTAGATCATCTGCACAGGGTACCCACAAAGTATTCACTAGACAGAAGTGGCTGGCATTCTCGTCAGCAGAATTAGCAGGATGCTTGTGACCATTTCCTCCTGGCTCCCTGGGAGAGCCCTGTTGACACAACCCCTGGTTCCAGGACACCCAGGAGTTCCTGCGCTGCCTGATGGACCAGCTGCATGAGGAGCTCAAGGAGCCAGTGGCGGCGGCGGCAGCGGCAGTAACAGAGGCACGGGACTCAGACTCGAGTGACACGGATGAGAAGCGGGAGGGTGACCGGAGCCCATCAGAGGATGAGTTCCTGTCCTGTGACTCAAGCAGTGACCGGGGTGAGGGTGATGGGCAGGGTCGTGGCGGGGGCAGCTCGCAGGCCGAGACAGAGCTGCTGATCCCAGATGAGGCGGGCCGAGCCATCTCTGAGAAAGAGCGGATGAAGGACCGCAAGTTCTCCTGGGGCCAGCAGCGCACAAACTCTGAGCAAGTAGATGAGGATGCTGATGTGGACACCGCCATGGCTGCCCTTGACAACCAGCCCGCAGAGGCTCTACCACCGTCACCATGTTCCACCAGTCCCTGCCGGACACCAGGTATCAGACAGCGGGGGCTGCCCTGGATTGCTGGGAGGAATCACAGAAACTGCACCAGAAGCCCCGTTTGTCCAGTACCTACTATGTGCCAAGCAAGCACTGACATGCGGTTGCCCACTCAGCCCTCCCAACCACCCTAGGAGGTGGATTCTACTACCATACTATCTTAGGTGAGAAAGCAGCCTCAGAGTGGCTAAATAATGTGTCCAGATTGACTTAGCTAGTAAAGCTGGACCCAGATTCAGACCCCCACACTGGAGCTCTGAGCCCTCAGTTGGAAGAGTGAGGTTTGTGGACAGCTCATCCTGGTATGTTTACTGGGGCCTGGTGTGGGCACAGGACACGAGGGACACGTTGAGTTCAAGCCTTAGTGCCACTAGGAGGTGCTGGCAGGTCCTCTTCCTCATTGGGCCCTGGATCTCGGGTGTGGAACCACAAGCTGGCTGACTGGGCTGCCCTGGTCCCATCTCCTCTCTGTCCCCCAGAGCCGGACAATGATGCCCACATGCTCAGCTCCTCTCGCCCCTGCAGCCCAGTCCACCATCATGAGGGCCATGCCAAGCTGTCCAGCAGCCCTCTTCGCGCAAGCCCTGTGAGAATGGGGCCATCATACGTGCTCAAGAAAGGTTTGGAGGAGTACGGGGTGGGGGAGAGGTAGATCAGCACAATAGAACTCAGGACTGGTAGAGGAAATAATGCCTGTGGCGGCCATTTTTGAATACTTGTTGCCAGGAGCTGGGCTGCATACTTTTCACACAGTGTCTCTCTGAATCTCATAATACCATTAGGACATGAATGGGGTAGTCTCAATTTACAGAGGATGACACTGAGTAAATTACATACCCACTCACTTGACTTATAAAAATTTGATCCCATGTCCAGCCAAAGGAAGCCCCTAGTGCCCATCCCTTGCCCTAGACAGGCATGTGGAGGCCGGGCCTAGCCTATGCTGTGCCCCCAGCCCAGGTACTGACGGCAGGCAGCCGGAGGCGGAAGGAACAGCGCTACCGCAGTGTCATCTCGGACATCTTTGATGGCTCCATTCTCAGCCTCGTGCAGTGTCTCACCTGTGATCGGGTGAGTGCCTCTGGGATGGAGAAGGACATGTGGGCTGCCAGCAGCTTCAGCAATACTCCCTCCAGTTGGGGAGGATGGGTTAGGTTCTCCATCTGGTGCTTCCTCCCTTCCTCCAGGGAGATGGCCCTGGTTGCCAGGGCTTCCTGTGTCTAGGACTTGGAGAGCAGGTCCTCCCCCCACCACACACACACATTGGCAGCTGGACTTTGTGGTGCAGCTGTTGCTTGGTCTTGGCAGGAGGCACCATGGAAGGTAGAGACCCAGGCTGACCTTTCAATCTCACAGGTGTCGACCACAGTGGAGACATTCCAGGACCTGTCACTGCCCATACCTGGCAAGGAGGACCTGGCCAAGCTCCACTCAGCCATCTATCAGAATGTGCCAGCCAAGCCAGGCGCCTGTGGAGACAGCTATGCCGCCCAAGGCTGGCTCGCCTTCATTGTCGAATATATTCGACGGTATGCCCACTTTTCTGCCCAATAGGGAAATAAGATGGGCCCTGGCCTGGCCTTTCTGGATCTCATAGTCTGGTAACAGGAAACAGGCCTTAAGCACAAATGTACAGGTGTTTGCAGGGACTAGGGGAGAGTAGAAGGGAGTTCTTCCTGGGCTAGGGTCAGGGAAGGCTTCCTTGAGGCTGAAGAATGCACAGGAGTTAGCCGAATGAGGGTGGGGTGGAAGTTGTTCCTTGGCCACATTCCCATGTTCTTGGATGAATGGTCCTGTTTCTGGAAACAAAGGATGGGCCTATGGAGTTGAAGGGCAGGTAACAGAAGAGAGAGTGACAAGAGATAGCTAAAAAGGAGCTGGAGTGAAGGCCTTACCCTGTGGAGAAGAGCAGTGGGCAGCTCTCCTGGCCATCACTATGTGCTGTGGCATGTACTTTACCTGCACGATGTCAGGAGCCCCCTACAGCCACCCAGAGGAAGCACCATGACCCTTTGCCCCTGTACAGAGGAGGAAAGTGAGGCTCAGGGAGAAGTGAAGTCACTTGCCCCAGGACACATAGCCAGTGGCTGGTGGTGCCAGGGTTTTGGTGCCTGTACCCATTCCACCCTCTGTACCAAGCTGACTCTTGGGGTCTTCAGGGTCCTTCTGGATTCAGGTCTGGAGCAAACCTCAGCCCAAAGTCCCCCCCAAATCTTATTTTTGTTCAGGCCCTGACAGCACCCCCACCACCCTCTTTCTATTCTTACAGGTTTGTGGTATCCTGTACCCCAAGCTGGTTTTGGGGGCCTGTCATCACCCTGGAAGATTGCCTGGCTGCCTTTTTTGCTGCTGATGAGCTGAAGGGTGAGTGGACTGGGCTGGCTGGGCTGGGGGTTGCTGGGAACCTCTGAAGGCTTTTGGGGTCTGTATTAGTCAGCCAAAGGGATGCTGATGCAAAGTACCAGAACTCTGTTGGCTTTTATAAAGGGTATTTATTTGCAGTGGAAGCTTACAGTCACAAGGCTAATAAGCCTAGTTACTTCCCTCACCAAAGTCTGTTGCCACATGTTGGAGCAAGATGACTGCTGGTCTCTTCAAGAGTTCAGCCTTCCTTTTTTTTACAAGTCAACCAGACTTTGCCTCCTGATGGAATGCAATATGAAGTACGTGGTATCATCTGTGTAGTTTTCTTGCCAAAAATGTT
Organism: Tolypeutes matacus; assembly: GCA_026826555.1. Classification (NCBI taxonomy): domain Eukaryota; kingdom Metazoa; phylum Chordata; class Mammalia; order Cingulata; family Chlamyphoridae; genus Tolypeutes; species Tolypeutes matacus. The sequence continues at coordinate 1,863,125 of JAKSZT010017719.1, read as the reverse complement.
CAGCCTTCCTTTTTCCTCTTAAGGCTCCATGTGCCCAGCTCCTTCCATTTTCAGTTGTAGGTTAGCATAAGGCTTGTCTCTGTCCCCAGGGCTCCAGCATCAAAACTTAAACTCTCTCTGCTGTGTCGTTTTCTCTGTGAATCCCCGCCCACCAAGGGGGCAGTGACTCAATGTCCTGACATGGCCAAATCAAAACCCCAATCTTAATTTAATCAAGTAAAAGTGAAACCTCTGAATCTAATACAATCAAATATGCCTAGAGGAACAGACCAGTTTGAAAACATAATCCAATATCTATTTTTGGAATTCATAAATAATATCAAACTGCTACCAGGGACCTTGTTTGGATTCTTCTGTAAACATGCACTATCCACTCCTCAGGTAAATATACAATTTAAGGTTGATAGTATACACTGTCAGATTTTGCTTCAGAAGTTGAGCAAGTTAGTATCTGACCCCTGCTACCAGCCAAGCTGGGTCTCAGACTATGTGTTCTTCCAGCCCCACTGCCTTGAAACTCTTGATGTTAACCTTTTTTTTTTTTTTTACAATTAAAATTTTTTTTATTTTAAAATACTTTAAACTTTACAGGACAGTTTCAAAAATAATACAAACCCCATATAGAGAATTTCAACATACCCCTATCCTCCCAGATACCTTACCACATTTGCCCTAACATTCTATCCATTCATCAGTATATCAGGCCATTTGTCTATCCATCTGACAACCTGTCTGTCTATTATCAGCCCATTTTCTGAACGCTTGAGTGTAGGTTGTATAACTCATGCTCCTTGAATGCTTAATACTGCTATGTACATTCCTAAGACAAGGTTATTCACTTATGTAACCACCTTAAGTGCAGTTATCAAGTTCAAGGAGCTTAACATTGATATAAAGCTTACAGTCTATATTCCATTTTTTTTTCCCATTTGAAAAAATGTTCCCTTGAACCTTTTCTTCTCCCTTGATAGATCGCGTCCAGAGTCACATATTGCATTTAATTGTCATTGACTCTTTAGCTGCTCTTTTTTTTTAATTGTTGATACATATATATAAAATAAACTTTCCCATCTCAACCACTCCCAAGCATACCATTCAGTGGAATCACTCATATTTACAATGTTATGGTACTCTCACCACCTTTCATTACTTTTGTTACCCATATCCCCAAACAAAAACCCTATACTCATTATGCATTAACTTCTCATTCCCCCTACCCCTGCTTCTGGCAACCTGTGCTCTTACCTTCTGTCTCTATAGCTTTCATATTCTTGGGTATTTTCTTTGTAGTTGCTAGGGGGTTTAAATTTAACATCCTAAATCTATAACAATCTCCTTTGCTTTGTACCAACTTTACTTCAATAGTATACACAAACCATGTTCCTGTACTCCTCAATTCCCCCACCTTTGTGTAGTTCTTGTCACTGTTTACACGTGTGTACATTGTAAGTCCAAACCACTCATATGTTTTGTGCATTTTCCTTTTAGATCCTGTAGGAAGTAAAAAGTGGAGCTACAAACCAAAAATACAATAGCACTGGCATTTATAATTACCCATGTTGTAATTACCTTTACCAGAGATTTTTATTTCTTCATGCAGCTTTGATTTATTGTTTAGTGTTCCTTCCTTTCAACCTGCAGAACTCTCTTCAGCATCTCTTGTAGGGCTGGTCTAGTGGTGACGAAGTCCCTTAGCTTTTCTTTTATCTGGGAATGTCTTAATCTGTCCCGCATTTTTTATTTTGAAATACTTTCAAAACTGCTTAATTTTTTAAGCAGTTTTATTGAGATATATTCATATACCATACAATGTATCCAAAGTGTATAATCAATGGCTTTTAGTATACTTACAAAGTTATGCATTCATCACCACAAAAAGTTTTAGAACAATTTCATTACTCCAAAAAGGAAAACTCCACACCCATTAGCAGTCGTCTCTCAATCCCTCTATCTTCCCTAGCCCTACATAATCACTGATCTAATTCCATCTTTATAAACTGATTTCTATTTAAATTTTATATAAATGGAATCATACAATAAGTGGTACTTTGTATCTGGTTTCTTTCACTTAGCATTTTTTTTTGTCTGATAGTGACATCTTGTAGTATTAACATACATTTGTTCTGTTTCAAAGAGAAACAGTCTTATATATGCAATATTACCCATATTCATATTTCACATGAGGTTTTACTATGCTATACAGTCCCATGTTACATTTTTTAGTTTTCCTTTTAGTAATATACAGGACCTTAGGCTTTCCCTTTCAATCCCTTTCATACCTAATAATAGCACTGCTAGTTATAAATGTTATGTTGTGCTTTCACCTTTTCAATTCATTTCCAAAGATTAACACACATCCTTTTTTACCAATTCTGCACAAGTTAACTCTCAGATTTCCATTCTCTAACCTCATTCTATTTTCTGGTGACCAATATTCAAGTTATTAACTTCATGAGATTACACAGTATATTTAGTTCATAATAGCCCAGTCATACAGTACTTGTCCTTTTGTGTCTGGCTTGCTTCACTCCACATAATGTCCTCCAGAATCATCCATGTTGTCATATGCTTTAAGATGTCATTTCTTCTTATAGCTGCATAATATTCCATCAAGTTATATACCACAGGGGGGCGGATGTGGCTCAAATGGTTGGGCGTCCGTCTGCCATATGGAGGGACCTGGGTTCTATCCCCGGGACCTCCCGGTAAAATAAAAAAAAAAAAAATTAAAAATAAATAAATAAATAAATAAATAAAACTGAAAGTTCCTTTAAAAAAAAAAAAAAAAAAAAAGTTATATACCACAGTTTGTTTATCCAGTCATTGGTTGATGGACACCTGGGTTATTTCCATCTTTTTGGCAATCATGAATAACGCTGCTATGAATATTGGTGTACAGGTGTCTGTTTGTGTCACTGCTCTCAGTGCTTCTGGGTATATACCCAGTAGTGGTATTGTAGGGTCACTTGGCAAATCTATATTCAACTTCTTTAGAAACTTCCAGACAGTCCTCCACAGTGGCTGTACCATTTACAGTTTCACCAACATTGAGTAATTGTTCCTATCTCTCAACATCCTTGCCAACACTTGTAGTTCTTTCTTTTTAATAGTGGCCATTCTAATAGGTGTGAAATGATATCTCATTGTAGCTTTGATTTGCATTTCCCTTATCGCTAGTGATGTTGAACATTTTTTCATGTGTTTTTTTGCCATTTGTATTTCTTCTTTAGACAAATGTCTACTCAAGTCTTGTCCATTTTTTAATAGGGTCATTTGTCTTTTTATTGTTCAGTTGTAGCATCTCTTTATATATCATGAACATTAAGCCTTTATCAGATATGTGATTTCCATATATTTTCTCCCCTTGAGTCAGCTGCCTTTTCATCCTTTTGACAAAGTCCTGTGAGGTGCAAAAGTATTTAATTTTGAGGAGGTCCCATTTATCTATTTTTTCTTTTGTTGCACGTGCTTTGGGTGTGAAGTCCAAGAAACCACCACCTACTACAAGGTCTTGAAGATGTTTCCCTACATTTTCTTCTAGTAGTTTTATGGTCCTGGCTTTTATATTTAGATCTTTGATCCATTTTGAGTTGATTCTTGTATAGGGGGTGAGATATGGGTCCTCTTTCATTCTTTTGGTTATAGATATCCAAAAACCATTTGTTGAAGAGACTTTTTTCCCGTTAGCATGGACTTGGTAGGTTTGTCAAAAACCAATTGACTGTATAGGTGGGGGTTCTCAATTCTATTCCGTGATTGATGTGTCTGTCTTTATGCCAATACCATGCTGTTTTGACCACTGTAACTTTATAATATGTTTCAAGGTCAGGCAGTGAAATCTCCTCCCACATTGCTCTTCTTTTTTAGAATGCTTTTGGCTATTCGGGTGCACTTACCCTTCCAGGTGAATTTGGTAATTGCCTTCTCTAATTCTGTAAAGTAAACTGTTCGAATTTTGATTGGTATTGCATGAATCTATAAATCAGTTTGGGTAGGATTGAATCTTCACGATAATTAGTCTTCCAATCCATTAACACGGAATGTCTTTCCATTTATTTAGGTCTTCATTGATTTCTTTTAGCATTGTTCTGTAGTTTTCTTCATATAGGTCCTTTACTTCTTTGGTTAAATTGATTCCTTGCTATTGTAAATGGAATTTTTCCCCTGATTGCCTCCTCAGATTACTTAGTACTAGTGTATAGAAACTAATTTTTGCGTGTTGGTCTTATATCCTGCCACTCTGCTAAACCTATTTGTGAGCTCAGGTAGCTTTGTCATAGACATTTCAAAATTTTCTAAATATAGGATCATATCATCTGCAAAGAGTGAGAGTTTTATTTCCTCTTTTCTTATTTAGATGCCTTTTTTTTTTTTTCCTCCTCTAATTGCTCTAGCTAGAACTTATAATAAAACGTTGAATAACAGTTGTGACGGTAGTCATCCTTGTCTTGTTCCCGATCTTAGAGGGAACGCTTTCAACCTTTCCCCATTGAGTACAATGTTGGCCATGGATTTTTCATATATGCCCTTTATTATATTGAAGAATTTTCCTTCTATTCCTATCTTTCGAAGTGTTTTCATAAAGAAAGGATGCTGGATTTTGTCGAATGCCTATTCTGCATCAATTGAGATGATTATGTGGTTTTTTTCCCTTCAATTTGTTAATGTGGTGTAATACATTAATTGTTTTTCTTATGTTGAACCAGCCTTGCATACCAGGAATAAATCTCACTTGGTCGTGGTGTTTAAGTCTTTTGATATGCTGTTGGATTCAGTTTGCAAGTATTTTGTTGAGAATTTTTGCATCTATGTTCATTAGAGAGATTGGCCTATAATTTTCTCTTGTAGTATCTTTAATCTTGCTTTGGTATTAGGGTGATGTTGGCTTCAAAAAATATGTTGGGTAATTTTCCTTCCTCTTCAATTTTTTGAAAGAGTTTAAACAGGATTGGTGTTAGTTCTTCTCAAAATGCTTGGTAGAATTCACCTGTGAAGCCATCTGGTCCTGGACTTTCTTTCTTTGGAGATTTTTGATGACTGATTCAATCTCTTTAAATGTGATTGGTGGGAGGTGGCTGTGGCTCAATCAGTAGGGCTCCCGTTTACCATATGGGAGGCCCCGGGTTCGGTTCCCGGGGCCTCCTGGTGAAGGCAGGCCCGCCCGCACGGCGTGGTTGGCTGACCCGGTGAGCACAGGCAGCAAGGGGGGGATAAATGAATAAATAAATAAATAATCTTTAAATGTGATTGGTTTGTTAAGTTCTTGTATTTCTTGTATTTCTTTGTTCTCAATTTCTTTTATTTCTGCTCTAATCTTTATTATTTCTTTCCTTCTACTTTGGGATTGGTTTGCTGTTCTTTTTCTAGTTTCTCCAGTTGTTCAGTTAGATCTTTGAGTTTTAGCTTTCTTCTTTTTTAATATAGGCATTTAGGGCTATAAATTTCCCTCTCAAGACTGCCTTCACTGTATCCCATAAGTTTTGATAAGTTGTGTTCTCATTTTCATTTGTCTCAATATATTTACTAATTTCACTTACAATTCTTTCTTTCACCCACTGATTAGGAGTGTATTGTTCAGCCTCCACACATTTGCGAATTTACCTCTTTCCTGTTACTAATTTCCAGCTTCATTCCATTATGATCTGAAAAGGTGCTTTGTATAATTTCAGTCTTTTTATATTTATTGAGACCTACCTTGTGACCTAATGTGGTCTATCCTGGGGAAAGATCCATGAGCACTTGAGAAGATCGTATAACCTGCTGATATGGTATATATTGTTCTGTATCTGTCTGTTAGGTCTAGCTTGTTTATCATATTGTTCAAGTTCTCTGTTTCCTTGTTGATCTTCTGTCTAGTTGTTTTAACTAATGATGTGAGTGTTGTGTTGAAGTCTCCAACTGTTATTGTAGAGCTATATATGTCTCCCTTTGTTTTTGCCAGAGTTTGTCTCATGTACTTTGGGGCACCCTGATTAGGTGCATAGATATTTATGACTGTTATTTCTTCCTGGTGGATTGTCCCTTTTATTAATAAATAATGGCCTTCTGTATCTCTTATAATTTTTTTTTGTATTTAAAGTCTGTTTTTAAAAAATAAAAAAATAAAAAAAAATAAAGTCTGTTTTGTCCAATATTAGTACAGCTACTCCTGCTCCTTTTCGGTTACAGTTTGTGTAGAGTATCTTTTTCAGTCTTTCACTTTCAGCCAGTGAGTCTCTTGTAGGCAGCATGTGGATGGCTTGTGTTTTTTTTATCCATTCTGTTAGCCTATATCTTTTGATTCAGGAGTTCAGTTCATTCACATTTAATGATATTACTGTAAATGCATTATTTATTTCCACCTTTTTATTCTTTGGTTTTCATATGTCATATGTTAGTTTTGTCTGTTTTTTACTCTTGGTTATCCTTTCTTTCTTCTCTACTCTCCTCCAGGTCTCTCTCTTCTATCTTCTTCTTTCAGACTCTTAAGGATTCCTTTAATATTTCCTACAGAGGTAGATTGTTTTTTATGAACTCTTAGTTTCTTTGATTCTTGGTTCAACCTGTTCTTGGGTCTTTAGGATTTTCCCTGTTAGTAGTTCAGATCTGGCCCTTGGACCCAATAATGGGTTGCAGACCCGCTTCCTTTAAGGCCTTGGGGAGGGAGACTGTAAAGGCTGGATAAAGCCTTTTTACTTATTTACTTTTAATTTCCTCACTGCACTTCCGTGGTCCACCAGCAGACGGCGATCTTTGGCAGCCCTCTCCATTCAAAGGCTGGGTGGAATGTTTGCTGCAACATCACTACAGTGTGATAGAGGATCCTGCCTGGAGGCTAACAGCCTTGTAATTCAAACTTTCTCAAAGGCAGTTCTCTAACCTTTCCTGGCAATCCCCCCTCCCTTTTCCCTGGTAGGACACAATTCTACTCCCCTCTGTGTCCTCAACAACCAGTCCAGGTCAGTAGAGAAGGGAGATTGAGAGGGTCAGACCTTTAGTCCCCTTCCGGCTCCCAGGGCAAACAATGGCACAGCCCCACCCAGCCTGGAAGGGCTTCTGGAATACAGCAGACCAAGTTTATGGATCAGAAGCTGAGTCAACCTTAGTCTATGTCCCTCTCTCTCCTGTTTCCTGGGGAGGTAGATCCTTGAAGCCCCCTTTTTCTGTAGCAGTTGCCTTGAGGCCTGAGAATTCATAAATATCTGTAGGGTGGGGGAGGATGCCGGCAGCTGCAGCTTTTAAGTCATAGTTTTGTTTTCACGATTCTTTTCCTTTGCCTCTCTCTCTTCTGGGTGGTGTCCTGTCTTCCCCCAGTGTCCTAAGCCCTAGAACATTCCTAAACCCAGGCCATCTCTACCTGTCCTCTAGCTGTTTTTCTGGGAGAGAGTCCTGTGTCTTTCTAGTCGCCGTCTGCCGAGGAGTCTCTCCCTCATTTTTGAGACAGTTTTGCCAGATATAGAATTCTTGGCTGACAGTTTTTTGCTATCAGCACTTTAAATATGTCATCCCATGGCCTTCTTGCCTCCATGGTTTCTAATGAGAAATCAGTGCTTAATCTTATTGAGGCTTCCTTATATGTGCCACATTGCTTCTTTCTTGAGAATTCTTTCATCTTTGGCATTTGAAAATTTGATTACGATATATCACAGTGTGGTTCTGTTTGGGTTTATCCTGTTTAGAGTTTGTCAGGCATCTTAGATGTGTATATTCACATCTTTTGTTGAATTTGGGAAGTTTTCAGCCATTATTTCTTTGAATATTCTCTCTGGGTATTAACCTATTTTTAATTTTTGCTAGTTTGATGGGAAAAAAATGACATCTTTCATTTTGCCTTTCTTGGATTACTGATGAGGTTGAATACCTATTGATAAGTGTGTTGGCTCTTTATATTTCTTATTTTGAAATTTCCCCTCCCTGTCTTTTTCCTGTTTTTCTGTTGGGTGTTTGGCATCCTATTAACCTTTGGGAAAACTCTTTAAACATTAAAGAGTTTAGTACATTTTAGGACATTTTCTGTCTTTAATGTTACATTTCTCCCCCATTTTGCCTTTTGCCTTTCAATTTTGCTTATGGTGATACCTGTTCAGGAGTTTGTGTTTTTAGGGTCAAATATATCCATTTTGCCTTTTTTTGAACTCTGCCTTTATAGTCTAGCCAGTACCTTCCCTCTCTTTGGTACAGCTCTGGTTTTATTTCTTAGGCATGAATTATTCTGCACACTTTTTCTGATCTAAGCTCCTGATCCCTATTTCCCATCCCTGCTAATCCCTGTCCCTTATTTTACTACCATAGGAGACAACATGTACAGCTGTGAACGGTGTAAAAAGTAAGTGCGTGCATGCTTGGGTCTCCTCCTTAACTTTCCAATTTGGCAGTGTCTGCCATATATTTCCCTCTGGCTTCTCCCTGTGTCACTCTCACTTGGGGAATGTGATCCTGACCTGACAGAAGTGACTGGGGGTGGGGTGGAGTGCTCATCTGGTCCTTCTGCATCCCCCACACCTGAGGCCAGCAGCTCATGCTTTGCTGTCTCCCTCACTCTTTACCTCCTCAGGTTGCGGAATGGGGTGAAGTACTGTAAAGTCCTCCGGTTGCCCGAGGTGAGTGGAACAGCCTCCCCTGCCTTCTCTGCCTCTGGAGGTCTTCTTATCCAGACCCATATCTCACTTGTACAGGTCAGCCTACAGTCCTCTGGGAAGGCTGATATTCCCTTCACCACTTGGGAGCAGCTAGTGTCTAAGCTAAAGAAAATCCTGTTGATTTGGGTGAGAGACAAAGGTCTAGCAGTTTGGAGAGGGCACATTTTATTTCTTTTTTTTTTAAAGATTTTATTTATTTATTCATTTATCCCCCCCTTGCTGCTTGTGCTCGCTGGGTCAGCCAACCACGCCGTGCGGGCGGGCCTGCCCTCACCAGGAGGCCCTGGGAACCGAACCCGGGGCCTCCCATATGGTAAACGGGAGCCCTACTGATTGAGCCACAGCCGCTTCCCTATTTCTTTAAGTTTTTAAATTTTGGAATGATTTCTAACTAAGAGGACAGTTGCAAAAATAATACAAATCACACAGAGAACTCCAACATGTCCCCACCCCCTCAAAAACCCAGATTGACCAATTTTGACATTTCGTTGAGGGCACATTTTACAGTTTGTAACTTGGTACCCTTTCTCTTGGTGGCCTCAGCTTAGTTGCCATTCAGTGTGTTTTGTGAGGGCCCACCACAAAGCTGGTGGGGAGTGCAGAGGCACCACAGTGAGTAAGACAGACGCAGCCCCCATCACTCTTTCCCAGGGTGGGGGCAGGGGTGTCTGTCCTGGTCCATCCAGGGCTGACAGGGACGGCTTCTCTGAGGCCGTAGTGGTGTCAGCCTTGAGAAACCTGCTGGAAGAAAAGTAGGGAAGGAACAGCGTGGGAAAAAGCCCAAACCTAGGCTCTCTCTGGTTGGAGCAAAGTGGAGAGCCGCCCGAGATGGGGCTCAGTACTCGGGACGGTGCTGAGTAGTTTAGAAAACCTTTGTGGAGTAGCTTCCTAAAAATTGGTGCCAACAGAACTCGTCAAAGTTCTTTTGATGGTAAACTTGATGATCCAGTGGCAGAGAAGGGATCAGTTTCCTGTGCAGCCCATCCCAGCCATTCTAAGGACAGCTCATCTTGGCAGTAGATCCTGTGTAAGGGTGGCACAGCCCTACAGTCAGGTGGAGACATCTGCCTTTATCCATGTGATTTAAGTGAGCCCAATTAAGCATATATAGAAGTTCTTTAATTTGTTCAGATGAGTCAGTGGGCTTGATCTCTCCAGGTGGCCTGTGCATTTAGCTGCAAGATTTCTTGTCATTTTCTACATAGACAACAAGACCCTGACTGGTTCAGTTCTTAGGTCAAAAGGTGGGCTAATGGGTGTCCTGGAGCTGGCAGGTCTCAGAGCCCGCCTATGAAGCCCCATCTGATTCCTGAGAGCCCTAGGGCTTAGCCAGTTCTGGAATGACCAGCACCCTTCTCCTCCCCTCTCCTCAGATCCTCTGTATTCACCTGAAGCGCTTTCGGCATGAGGTGATGTACTCATTCAAAATCAACAGCCACGTCTCCTTCCCCCTGGAGGGACTCGACCTGCGACCCTTCCTTGCCAAGGAGTGCATGTCCCAGATTACCACCTACGACCTCCTCTCGGTCATCTGCCACCATGGCACAGCAGGCAGTGAGTCTGGCCAACCCCTGCTTCTGGCACCACCTCCCCTGGTTTCCTAGGGTCTCTGTAACCTACCTGTCTCTCCCACCACAGGTGGGCACTACATTGCCTACTGCCAAAATGTGATTAATGGCCAATGGTATGAGTTCGATGACCAGTATGTCACCGAGGTCCATGAGACGGTGGTGCAGAACGCCGAGGCCTATGTCCTCTTTTACAGGTGTGGGGCACAGGGTGCAGTTAACTCATGGCAGGCCTGGGTTCTGCTGAAGAAGGGTGATTGGGCTCCATATGTAGCCCCGTGGGCCCTAGGTGTCCTGCCACTGCTCTGCAGGACTTTACCCTGGGGAGGGAGGGGCAGGGCGAGGCAGGAAGGGTTTTTACATTCAGAGGAAGCGAGAATTTGGGTTTTAAGAAACAGTTCTCTGGCTGCTATGGGAAAACTGGGAAAGACTGGAGGTAAGAAGTTAAGTATGGATCCTCTACACTGGACTCTGGGGGAGGTGATGGCAGCCAGACCCAGGGCAGCAGTAGGGGACTGCTGAGATGTGGATGGATTGCTGGGGAGTTCAGGAGGTAGATGGACAGTGCCAGGTGGGCCCTGGGCATAGCTGCTTCTCCTAAGATTTCCCTCCCCTGCTTTACCCTAGGAAGAGCAGTGAGGAGGCAGTACGGGAGCGGCAGCAGGTAGTGTCACTGGCTGCCATGCAGGAGCCCAGCCTGCTGCGCTTCTATGTGTCACGTGAATGGCTCAACAAGTTCAACACCTTCGCTGAACCAGGGCCCATCACCAACCATACCTTTCTCTGCTCCCACGGAGGTGAGGGCACTCTTGCTTACCAGCAGGCATTCTGGGACTCCTTTTCTGCACTAGGCATCCATGGCTGGAGGTCCAAGTGGCCACCTCAGGCCCCAGCTCTCCCTTCCTGTGCCTTCCTCCACAGGCATCCCACCCAACAAATATCACTACATCGATGACCTGGTGGTGATCCTCCCCCAGAACGTCTGGGAGCACCTCTACAACAGGTAAGATGCCCATGGCTGGCCTCTTCTGGGGAGACCAGCCTGCTTTTGTACTGGCTGTGAATGCAGCTGGACAGGAAAGGAGACCAGGGGAAGAAATAATACCCAAGAGCTCTCAAGCTGTCCTTCACTCAGGCAATAAAACAGGATGGAAGAAACCCCTGCTCTTAGAGGACTCCATCCTGGTAGCTTTCTAGGAACACAGGCATTTAATTGTGTCTGCATTGAAAAGGACGCACATCATTTATGTGAATCCAGTGGATCCTTCCAGTCACAAGGAGTAGAAAACTGGCTTAAGCAAAAGTACTGTATAGGCTTGCCTCACAGAAGGTCCTGGGTAGTGCTGGCTGCAAGGCAGCATGGTGGCCCATCCAGCCTGGCCTCTCTTCTCTGTCCTTTGCCCTGCTTGTGTTGGCTTTGGGTGCAGGCTGCCCAGGCTGGCAGAGTGGTGGCAGGCACACTGGCTTGTGGGCTTCCAGATTCAAGTCCATCTAGACCAAGAGCATTTGGCTCTCCTCTTGCAGACCAGCCCAGGCCTGCCCCAAGCAGCCCATACTGGGTCTGTCCTTGACCAAGTCACTCTGCAGCCAGGTGGGTGGAATTTGCTACAGCTGAGGGTGTGGTCATACAAATTGGGAAAGAGACCAAGAACTTCTCGTTGCACTGGTGCCTTTTATTGTAATAGATTTGCTGCATTTAGTTGCAAGTCAGGAGCATACAGTGTTCCTGCTCAGTTGCCAGTGGGTGGGTCAGATGCTCACAGGGAGATGCATTTCCAAATCCTTGTGTATATGCCAGGCTGGGGACACATACTCTCCTACTTGTAGAATTACCTGTAGCCTCCCTTTGACAATGCCCTTAGAGTCGGGCCAGAGGATCTCTCAGCCACCAAAGCTCCTCCCCCACTTCCCTGTCTGGTGGCCAGGAGTGGAAGTGAGAGTGCTAATCCCGGCCTTTGTTCATGGAGCAGATATTTGTGACATGCCTGCTCTGTGGCAGGTGCTCTGCTGGATACTGTGGGCACACTGGTGAGTAGGTACCCGTGCCAGCTCCTGTGTACTCGCAGTCTAGTGAGGAAGACAGACAAGTAAACAGTCCATGTGACAGGGTGCTGAGGGGAGTCTGGTGGGTGGGGCAGAGGCAACATCAGGGAAAGCTGCCTAGGGGACTCATATCTCATCTGAGACTCAAAAGAGGAGCAGCAGTAACCTGCCACTGGGAGAGTGGCAGTTGATCTTCAGCAAGTTCCACCACTTCCCACCGTGCGCCCCCCTCTAAGGGCTTGTGTTTCTCTCTCTCCCTCCCTCCCTGGGTATAGGTTTGGGGGCGGCCCTGCTGTGAACCATCTGTATGTGTGCTCCATCTGCCAGGTGGAGATTGAGGCTCTGGCCAAGCGCAGGAGGATCGAGATCGACACCTTCATTAAGGTGCATGCAGATGGGGGGTGGTGTGGGAGCTGACTCTTTCAGCCTCTGCTTGGGACACATGGGGCCTCGGGAATGAAAGAGCTGTGTGCAGTCAGGCAGCCTGTTTGGAAGAACTGTTCTGTGGGAGACCAGAGTGGTCCAAAGCCTGGCTAGACATTTGAGAGGATTTTTGCTGGCAGAAGGGGTTGGGCTTAGTAAATTAAGGCCATTGACACAATGTACTATAAAGCAGCTGTTAAAAGAATAGATTAGGTCTATATCAGGTTTTCTCAAGCTTGGCACTATTGACATATGGGCTGGATAATTCTTTATTGGGAGGTGCTGTCCTGTACATTATAGAATGTTTAGCAGCATCCCTGTCCTCTACCCATTACATGCCAGTGACAACTAAAATTATCTGCAGACATTGTCAAATGTCTTGGGGGGCAGAATCACCCCTGGTTAAGGATCACTGGGCTATACAAACTGATCTGGAACAATGCCCAAGATATAGAGCATTAAGTGGAAAAAGCAAATTGCAAAACAGACAGGACTCACAGAATGGATCCCACTTAGAAAAGAGACTTCAGCAGGAGAAACAGACATGTGTGAGGCCCAAGGTTCCCAGAGTATACTCTTCCCTGCAGTGCTGCTTATAACAGGGAGACGTCTAGCAGTAGAGAGGATGGAGTTAAAAACGTTAAAGGGCACCCATGCATAGGGTCATTAAAAATGACAGAAGAATAATTAACGATGTGAGCAGAGAGACATGTTCTATTAAGTAGAGTAAAAATATGTATCGTGTGATTCCAGTTGGGTTACAAAGTTATTGAAAAAGACATTCACCAAAATGTTCCCAGCAATCATCTCTAAGTGGTGGGATTGTGGGAGATGTTTATTTTCTTTGAACTTGTCTTGGAGTTCTAAAATTTCTATCTTGAGTATCTAGTATTTCTCTAAAAGTTGAGGCTTAAGATTGGGGGAGGGGGACAGGGTGGAAAATTCATGCTGGCTATAAAGAGAAATCTGCTACTGCTCACATTAAGACTGGTTCTACCCCTCTGTGCCCCCTCTGTGACCCCTCTGCACCTGCCCCTGGCCCCAGCTGAACAAGGCGTTCCAGGCCGAGGAGTCGCCCAGTGTCATATACTGCATCAGCATGCAGTGGTTCCGGGAGTGGGAGGCCTTTGTCAAGGGGAAGGACAATGGTGAGTAGGGCAGGTTCCCTGGTACCATGCCTGGCACTCCTCTCCCCGCCTGCCCCCAGGAGGGGCTTTGGGCTCTGATCTGCTGGGAGCGGGGCAGTCTCTCTGGGAGGAAGATGGCCGTGAGGTGCTGCTTGTAGTTGCCAATAGACGAGAAGTGGTGTGTGGTAGCCCCTGAACCCCCGTGGGACCCAAGGGTCTGGCCTTGACTAGCAGGTCTACCGCTCCAGGTGAATGACCTCCCAGGGTACACAGAGAAAACAGGTTCTGTTCTAATCCCCTGAACTTGAACCCCATCCCTCCCAAGCTAGGCCTTGTGCTCTTAGGGCTGCACCCAACACCCCAGAGCCATTAGCCTTCCTGCCAGGTGACTGCAGCATGACAGGAAGCCATTCTTTCTCTGCCCTTTCCCTCCCTCTCTCTACTACTGATGCTGGGAAAACCCAGAGAAGGTTTGCGCTTCCTCTCTTGCAAGGCCCTTTCCTTTGGGGATTTTGTGCCCCTAAATAATATGATTGATAGATGGTTTTAGACTCTTAGGAAAGGACCTTGGATACCATGTCCTTTGACCCCTTCCATTTACAGAGAAGGAAACAGGCTCCATCACAAGGGAGGTTCCCGGGGTCCCTCGGCAGTCCCTGGCAAAGAGCAGCAGAGCCGGAGTCTTGGCCTCTACATGTCCCCACCCTCGCTGCCCTTGAGCCCACGTTCAGGCGCCAGGCTGGGGCTTGGGGTCCTGAAGGGTCGGCAAAGCTAGTAGGTTCCATGCACTGCACATTTGCCCTTTTCTCAGCCCATCAGCACCAGCCAATACTAGGGAAGAAGAGGGGTTTCACTGCTATTCAGGTCCCCCAACTGGCGCACAAGGGTGCCAGGGACAGCCACAAACCTCCCTAGTGTTGATCGAAGCATTCGGACATGGCTTTGGGTAAGGTCGTGGCCTTGATGTCACAGCCCTGGCTTGGACCCTGGCCTGGCCTTCTGCTAGCTTTGACCTGGGCAGTTCCTTAACCTGCCCCTCAGTTTCTGTCCCTGTAACAGTTTTAATCTCATATGGTTGTTGAAGATTAACTGAGAGAATGCATGCAGAGTGCTAAACTCAGTGCCAGGCACACAGGAAGGATACTCAGTCCCAGTGAGGGGCAGCTGCCATCAGACTGGGGCATTATCTACTCGGCACTGTGCCCGCTGACCACATGCTAGAATCTGAAACTACTGCAGGAGTTCTCGAAATTCCCTCTTCTGGATAGAGGATGCTGTGAGTCCCTCCTGACTCTCAGACTTCTAGGAGATGAGGATTTGGTGCCCTGAGCACCTCACCATGTTAAAGACTTCACCCGGATCCTGTAGCCCCGGCCCCTTGAACACAGGCCAGCCTTTCCAGAGCCTCAGGTATAGGAATCACCCTTGAGAATGGCTCTGTTCTCTGTGGAGGGGTGGAGGGCCAGAGTAGAGGCTCTAACCGGGGGTGTTTCCCACTGCTGGAGGGACCCAGAAGTGCTGAGCCTGCGCCATGTCTCTTCCAGAGCCTCCAGGGCCCATTGACAATAGCAGGATCACACAGATCAAAGGAAGTGGCCACATCCAACTGAAGCAGGGTGAGTCTCGCCTGGCCTCCAGCCTTAGCATCCCAGGCTGAGCCAGGTTCCCCTCTGCCTCTCCTGGCTGCCAGCTTGCTGCCCAGTCCTGGTCTTTCCAGGAGCCCCCTTGAGCCTGTCATAGAGTCAGGGAAAACCCAGCCCCTGTGAGGACTGTGATGTCCCACCTGAGTCCAGGCCCAGGGGGGGCAAGCAGATTGTCCAAGGGGCTTGGCCTTGCGGGCTCCTCCAGACCCCTCAATACCTACCCCATGCTCTACTCCACCTCTACCGCCTGTGCTGGCTTTGCTTGCCCTACCCTGTATGTTAACTTCACTGCCTAGGAAACAGGATGGCAGCCAGAGATGTGTCTTCTAGGGACCTTAGCAGAATGGATGTTTCTCTGGAAAATCCTGGGGTTTATATCTTACAATTTCACACGAGAAGGCCCTCTTGTCCTCCCTCACTTCTGGGACCTGCTCTCCTGGAGCCCCCACTACCCAAGGTGGTGGCTTCCTCTAGGGAGAGAAGGCAAGCCCCGGCCTCCCTCATTGGGTGTGTTGTGCACTGCAGGAGCTGACTATGGGCAGATTTCAGAGGAGACCTGGATCTACCTGAACAATTTGTATGGAGGTGGCCCTGAGATCGCCATCCGACAGTGTGTGGCCCAGCTTCAGGATCCAGAGAGCTTACATGGCGAGCAAAAAATCGAGGCTGAGACCTGGGCCGTGTGACCTTGTGGGCCAATCTGTAAGTCTCCCTGGCTGGGTCCCTCCAGGGGACTCTCGGGTCCCTAACTCCCTCTCCAGAGACCCTCTTGTGTCCCTATGAATGTCGGAAGAACACATCCCTGAACATACCTTCCATGAGGCTGCTCAGAAGAACCCTCTATTTGGGCTCTGGCTCTGCTGAGTGCAGCGAGTGTTCCCACAGGCCCCTGCGTTTGCTCCTCCTCCCCACAGAGGGTGTGTTTATACCCCAGAAGGAGGCTGACCACTTTGGAAACCCAGATGTGTAAAGAGGCAGAAAAATTGTTTTGGTTCACAGTGAGTAATGCTGCAACTAGGAAATATATTAATTTCAGGCTTGTAAATGATCAAGACTCTGTGATGTTATTTGGGGTCTTTGATCTGGCCGTGCACAGATCAGCTACTGTCATCGCCTGAGGCTCGGGGCCCCATGCTGCCTCTCTGTCCATCAGAGACTGTGGCCTTGGGACAGAAGTTCAGGGATTAGCTGCTGCTTCACTGGTATTTTCTGTGCACTTTGTCCACTCCAAAAGAGTCAGAAAGGTAGACTGTCCCGTTGGTGAGCAGATTAACTGAAAACTCCAGGCAGGGAGGATGCTCCAGAGCCAGCTCCTCCCAATGGCCCTGCTCCACCCCTGCATTGCTTGGTTGAAGCCTTGGGCTTCTCTCAGTGTTTTTCCTGCAGACTAAAGACTTCTGGACTCATTCAAGATTGGGACACAAGGAGAGGGTTGAATTTCTGTGAATAGGGGATGTTTCTGGAAGCATCTGGTCCCCCCAACCCCCTTTTTAAAGTCCTGCTGAGCCTGCCTCTTGGATTGGCTGTAATGTGCCCCACAGCTGAGTGGTTCATCATTATGTGATATTTGCTGAGACCCCACCAGGGAACTGGATGATGAAACAGAAATACCTCATGTTGCTATCATTTGCTGCTAAGGCATCTTCCCTGGGGGCTAATGGTAGAAGAAACACACTTTCTCTTTCTCCCCACTGTTGAGCTACATAGAACCCCACCTCAAGGAGGCGTATTGTTAGGGGCAGCTCTCACAAGTAGTTCCTCAGAAGTAGAAGTGTCTCTTCTGGATGCTGAGCAAGGCCACTGCTGAGGTACTAGGACCTGCTCAGCACATCAAGGCTTGGACTTGTGTTTCCAGTGGCACTGAAGCCCCAGGATGAAACAGCTGGGGCAGGTGCTCACCACATCAGGGTCAAAAGCAGATGGGTGTGGGGGGCTGGGGAGGGGTCCTGGGACCAACCCCTCAAACTCATGTGGCCTTCAGTCTCTGTAGAAGCAGATGTCAGTGGAAATTCTGAGAGGCCAGAGCCCCTGAAGCCTCTTGTGACATATCGCTCACTTCAGTTATATTGTTTTACCTGGATCCTGTTCCTTCCCACTGCAGCAGCTTGTTACTCAAAGAACAAGCCACTGCTGGAATTTCTCCATGTTTGCCACAGTCTTTTGAAAGCTGCTGCTGCAGCAAGCAGTGAACCTACGGCAGAGCCTTTGCGGCTGCATGTTGTCTGTACTGTTTGTGACATAGAGATTCCGCTGTTCAGATCGTAATCTCGCCCCTTGTCGGAGTTGTCTGGTTTGTGTTCAAAATGTCAAAATAAATACATATTCATCCCCTCAGCCCACACTGTTGTCTCTGCGTTCATTGCAGTTATAATTCTATTACTGGAGGGAAAATTGAAGCTTGCTGCTGTGGGGGAGGGAACTCCTTTCTGCCCTTGTAGGCGGCATGGAGCCATGGTGATTAACATTACAAATGACTGCACACAGAAAGAGGCTGTACACTGGACTTTCTGAAACCAGAGACTATCTGGATGCTGAATGAACAGAAAAGGAGGCTGGAGCTACTTTAAACATCTGTCAAGCACGTGTGTCTTTCCTTTCCTGGAGCTCCAGACAAGTAGGGCCAGATGTGGTCAGTGGTTGAGGCCAGTACATCCCACAGTCTAGGGGATCACTTGGGTACTTGGTGCACCAGGCCTGGGCAAAGGGTGGGAGCTGGCGATCCTCTTCCCGGGAACCCCATTTCCTCTGCTGAAGTTAGGGCCTCCGACCTGCAGCTCAGGTCCTGCTGTTCCACATTAGGAATTTTCTGACGTTAAGTGATGCTAGTGTTTTATGGTCCCTGGGCTTTTGTTTTTTTGTTTTACCACTTTTGGGTTTTTTTAGGGGCAAGAAGATTTTGAGATTTTATGTATTACTTTTTAAAAATTCACTTATGAAATCCATCATATATAAGTGTGCAGAAACTATGGTCAACATGAAGAATGATAAAACGGGTAACATGGTACCAACCCAGGAATGTAATATTATCAGTTCCACAGAGACCCCTGTCAGATCCTACCCATCCCCCAGAGGGAACTCCTTGCCTGTATTGCATTTATCCCTCACCTTTCTTCATAGTTTTACCACTTATATATGTATCTCTAAACAATATTTTTAGTTTTGTTCCCATTTGTACTTTATATATATATATATGGAATCCTATGGTATATATTTTGTGATTTGCTTTTCTTGTTTAACATGGAAAGTGAGAATGAAAAACAATTTTGTCTGGAGGATTTATTTCAGGGTTGAAGATGCTCATTTATTGTACTGTAGGAAGTTGAGATAGAAATTAAGTAGGTACTGATTTGCCTCAAGTATTTTTCCATTGAAATGTCAGGCTTCTGAGGGGCTTGGTTAAATTTATTTATTTTAAAGATTTATTATCCCTGCTCCACTCCACCGTTGTTTTGCACTTGCTGTTTGCTTGTTGTGTGCTTGCTTCTTTTTAGGAGGCACCAGGATGTCCAGGTTGTCCCAAGGATTTCACAGTTTCAGAGATCTTGGGAGGTTGATACCTGGAACCTACCCTGCCACCCTGACTGCTGCTTCCTCCTGTGTGGGGCCAGCTGCCTCAGGTCTGGGCGTGGCCCACGGGCAAGTGGGAGGTGATGGGATGAGGAAGGGGGAGGGGTTGCCAGAGTCCCCAGGAGGCAGGGAGAGGCTTGGCAATGCCCTGGGCTGATGAGCCTTCCAGACTACCGGAGGAGCTTGACCTACTGGTTCCTGACTCATTTGCTGACAGGTCTGCTGCTTCGGAGCCTTCTGACTCAGGAGTTCCTACCAAATGGAACCTGTGCCTTCAGTAGACTTCCTCAATGCAGAAGACTGAATTGTGCGGCAATACAGTTCTTAGTTGCTTCCACTCCTTTACAACCCTAAAGAGGTGGAAGTCAGATGACTAGAAGGGTCAGGTATATGACTGGATGGACAGGTTGAGGTGCCAATTCCTCTAAACACTTGAACCAAGTAGGCACATAAAGGTGGACATTTTTATGCTTCAAAATCCAATGAGCTGAGAATTAGAAATTATGTCCCTTTAATAGAATAAAACAAATGCCATCACAAGAGCTTTGGAATAAATGCTCAATCAGAGCTAACATTTGTGAACTGCTACAGAGTTTATCAAGTGCTTTCCCAACATTCTCATGCTAGCACAGCAACTCTTAAAGGCGATGATAGCCTCACCTCACTACTGGGGATCCGAGGCCCAGAGAGGTGGAGCCACGTGCACAAATCAGCAAACCCAGCTCCCTTATTCCAACTCCAGCCTCTAATACTAGGTGTGGTTCTTCAGGGCAGGAAGGTTCCAAGCCAGACAGGTGGAAACATTTCATCTCTTACACATAGACTGTTAGAGACTATTCTTGAAATAAGAGCCCAGAAAGAACATGCTGGAAATACTCTTCCTAAATTAATCTTTTGCCAGCAATCTAGACAAGGAGGGCTTCAGTTAAGACTGTGATAGGTTTACTTTGTTTCCTTCTACCACAATTTCTTACCAAGAACCCTTAATTCTTGACTGGAAGTCTTAGCTCACTTCCACCTCCATGGCCCACACTCCCCAGGCAAAGATGGCAATGGTCTTCACTGAGGAGTTGGTGAAGGTCTCTCTCTTTTTTTTTATTTTTTTTTTAAAGATTTTATTTATTTATTCATTTATCCCCCCCCTTGCTGCTTGTGCTCTCTGGGTCAGCTAACCACGCCGTGCAGGCGGGCTTGCCTTCACCAGGAGGCCCCGGGAACCGAACCCGGGGCCTCCCATATGGTAAACGGGAGCCCTACTGATTGAGCCACAGCCGCTTCCCTGAAGGTCTCTCTTTAAAAGCTAATTACATCAATTTGTGGGAACAGGCTGAGGCCAGTGGGATCTGGCCATCATTTGGTGTTTCCTCTTTTGATGCCCTCCTCCACCCCCACCAGCAAGTCAGTTGACAATTTGTATTGGCAGGGGCGTCCTGCCCTCACCTGGTACTATTTCACTCTGAGATCAACTGTTTTTCTAAAACAGCGCTAAAAGATCCTTAGGAAACCGAGAGATATAGGCACAAAACAGTATCACCCACAAAAGGCTGGGGTGAAATTTAAAGCTGGATATGGAAACAGAGCCTCCACTACACACATCCAAAAACTGCCAGGTACAAAGTCCCTCTCTTTTTTTTTTTTTTTTTTTTTACCGGGAGGTCCCGGGGATTGAACCTGGGTCCCTCCATATGGGAGACGGACGCCCAACCATTTGAGCCACATCCGTCCCCCTAAAGTCCCTCTCTTTAAAATTGTCTTGGGAAGCGGCTGTGGCTCAATCAGTAGGGCTCCTGTTTACCATATGGGAGGCCCCGGGTTCGGTTCCCAGGGCCTCCTGGTGAAGGCAAGCCCGCCCACATGGCACGGTTAGCTGACCCAGCGAGCACAAGCAGCAAGGGGGGGATAAATGAATAAATAAAATCTTTAAAAAAAAAAAATAAATAAATAATAAAATAAATAAAATAAAATTGTCTTGAGACAGCTCAGAGGTGCCTGCAACTTCACAAAAATTAGTGATTCCAGCCAAGCTACTATGAGTATGAGCACTTGTGACACCAGACATCAACGAAACTCAGACATGCTCCAATTTCATTCTTCCCCTAGGCTCCTTGAAAGGCTAGAGTGGCAGCCAGGTGAATTTGCAGGCAAAAAAATCTGTGCACATGTGCACACACACATACACCTGGCTCTGGACTGATTCAGCCTGAATCTCCCATCACCAATGATTGTGACAGAGTTTCCCACCAAGGGGCTAGGAGTGGGGATGGCATCTAGAGCTATCTAGGTCTCCCTGAGCTGAAGATCATGTGGCTTATCCTGGGTTTAAGCAGTAAATCCTAAGAGTGCCACACCAGAGCCCAATCCTCCCCCCTCCCCATCCTGAGGATGTCTGACAACCCCAGGCTGCTTCTGTGACTGGGGTCACCTCTTCAATAAACAAAACAGTCCCATGATAGTGTGCCAGAAGCTATATTTTTATTAACTTTTAGAGGATTAACATATAGTTACAAGGTTATAGAAGCCTTCCAAAGGAAGCACTTTGTTTGGTTGAATTCCATCTTCAGAGACAAATGGGCAATTCCAGGACCCTTACAACAGCAATGGACCTTTACAACACTGAAATGTCTCCAAAGTTTAGAATCAGTGCAATACACACACAAAAAATAAAGTTTAAAGTTGCTCAGCATCATGTTAAAATAGAATTTTGGATTTTTTTAAAAATAAGTTTTTTTGATGATATATGCACAGGAGGCAGAACCAATAAAAAGCATGAAACCAAAATTTCTGGAAAAAATCCATAGCATTAACATAACTTTTTCATGTTCAGTAAACTTCTGTAATTATAGATGTTACCAAGAAGGCATTAGAGGCCTTTGTGCTAATGCTGGTGAGGCAAGCTACAGGTTTATTTCAAGTGTGCATAACAACCTAAAAGCTCCAAGATGAGAGTGATAAAAACTCAAAGGAAAATCCCATTGCAGCTTTCCATGCCTTTTTATTTTTTCCCATCCTTAAAAAGAAAAACTCTTCTTCCTTTTGTTTTTAAGTCATTTTCAGGGCAGGGTCTTTAAAAATTATTCATTTTTACAACACAACAATAGTCTAGCACTGGTGGAGAAATGACAGGCAGCAGATGAGGAAGAGGAAGGAGAAGCACATAGGAAATCCCATGTTTCTACTGTATGTGTGTTGCTCCATTTTATATATATATATATATATACACACACATTATATATATATATATATATATATATATACACACACATACATACATATACATACACATATACGACTTCACAGTAGGATCCCCAGAGTAAATGATATATCGCAACTATCAGATAATAACTCGTCTCCTTTTTAATAAGCCCAGCTGATACAGCATTGCTCTTTCCACATAGCTGCACAGATTGGTAAAGAAGCAAACCCTAGTTAAGCCCTTAAATCACTCATTTTCCATTCTTTTTTGGACTCAAGTGGTACAGAAGGGGAAAAAATGGTGCAGGGGATACATGAGGATTCAAGCATATTCTATATTGGATTTAACAGATGTTAAGAGACCAAGTTACTGCAGCTTATATTTTTCTCCTTATGTTGCAAGAAATTAATCTACCCAGACCCATAATATGAAAGATGCAATGCACATGCATTACTGAGGCTCTAAAAACAGATTTTTAAAAAACCATTTAGCATCCTGGTAGAGTGGAGAGTGGTCAGCTTGACTTGGTGATGTTCAGAACTTCCTGGAGACACCTGGCCACCCACTGACAAAGGAGCCCTCCATGGAGCTGCTGGGACCATATTAACTATGCACCTATTGGCTGTCTGAGGCAGAGGTGAATTCCTGACTCTTCTTACCCTTTAGCATCCTGGTCTCAATTTCATCTGCCAAACCAGTCCTCTTGCCTGACTGTCCAGCACGCTACAATTGTAGGAATGGAAGCCCGTGCCTTATGTAGCAGCCCCTGGGACTCCCACGACTGGAGCAGCTCAGTAGCAGATACAGTTTTCAGTCCCTTGGACTCAGTCTCAGTTCTGAGGAAGAAAGAGTGAGAGGAGGCTCATGCTCGCTCTTTTTAAACCTGAAGCCATTTCCTCTTCAACTGCCTACCCTTGGCATTTACTTGCCTGTGGTTTCTAGTCACTGAGGGTTGACTGAGTTGCTCCTTAAGTGTGGTGTGTGGTCAACCCTGATTTGCTGAGAGGAATTGTTTTCCTAATTTCCAAACATAGAATGAACCACTCCACAGAGACCGACCTAACCCTTAGGACCTGTCTTTTCAGTCCCTGTCCCTTCAGCTTCAATAAGAATCCCTTGTCTTAGATTCATAAATAGCAATGAGTTGAGAATGCATAGGTGGCCACCTAGTTACCAAAAGCCAAATGAAAGAATGAAAATGCCTTATTTCATCCTTAGGCTTCTGATGGCATTCTCATTCACAGAAGCTCATAGCCAATTGTTTCTCTTGACTTTCTGTAGCCAATAAGAAGAGAATGCTGCTCTAAGGCTCAACTGGCCACAGGCTTTGTGGCCTTAGTTTTTCCTCAAAGATCCATAAGGAGAAGGAAACTTAGTAGAAAGCAAACTCAAGTCACTCAGGGTGGCCTGAAGAGCACGAGAGGAAATGCAGAAGCTGTAAGCACAGGATCACTTGGAGGACCACAAGAGGCATCACATGGTCTTTGGTGATGAATGTACTCAAATCCTAAGATGAAAATCTTGGAATTCATGGAAAGGAGAAAAGTTTTCACTTTGTAGTAAGCTAGTATAGAGGCGAGATACCTGTTCACAAAGCACCACAATCTGCAGTTCTCATTGATGGGGAAATTACAGGAGTAAGATGGGCTGGGACATTCCTTAACTTTATGTAAGGTTGACACAGGCAAGACAGCAGGGCTAGCACATGAGCTGGAATTTGACTTCCAGTTTGGGCCTTTCTGGACCACCAAAGACAGGGCTCCAAACAAAAAGGAGTGTGTGCACACATGCAAGCCCCAATGCCCCAACAAGCTGTCAGGCCAGGAGATGTCCAAAGGGCCAATGTTTAGTGAGATGAGTCCATAGTCAGGACAGGACCACTGAATATTTCATGGACTTTGGAAAAGAAGTATTTTCTAATATAAAGGATACAGGAATACATAGATGCAGTTAGGGTGCTTAGTCTACTGGGTGTACGTACAACTGACCCTCCTTATCCAGATTCTGTGAGTCTCCCCAGGAAACCAGTGGGGAAGTTTTCACAAAAGGCACAGTGTGAAATGCAGACAGGTCAGGGGGAACACCAGGTGTGGGCTGAGGGCCACGGAGCAAGTGACAGGTGGGAGTGCTTGTCTAGTTGTCACCTGTGGTCCTTGGCGGAGTGGGGAGGGAGGAGGGCTGCCACGTGGCATGGTGCGGGGAGGAGAAGAGGGGTTGCATGGGACACGGGCCCATCAGTAAGACTGGTCCCCAGAGGGGTGGCCATACTGGGCCACGAGAATAGCTGAGCCATGAGTAGCATGCTGTAAAAAGAGAAGAAATAAAAAGGCAAGCAGCTGGACGGAGGCGTGGGGATATCACTTCAGGCTGAGATTTCAAATGCTATACTCCAGCCCAGGCCCAGAGCCTGTTCCTTACGGGCATGTGTGAGGCCTGTGGAGACAAGCAGACCGAATGGTTTCTCTTGGGAGGGCTCACCCCGAGGCTCTTGCTCTGCACACCACCTTTAGGAATCTACAACACAAAAAGAAAGAGAAGAAAAACTTTCTGTTAGAGAAGAAGGCAGCAGGTTAGAGGCGGGCAGTTTGCTCTTCAAGGCAAACGGCCCTGCCCTGGGGGAAGGGTGAGGAGGGAAGGAGGAGGGGAGGTGCGCTAGGAGGGCTACTTTTAGAGCAACTGATTACCACAGGGCATGCTCCCAGGCAAGGAACTTTCACTGTTTTATCTCAATCATTGGCTAGTTTTTCCTTTAGGGTCAGGAGAAGCCCCAAGAGAAGACAGATGCACCCATCCAGCCTGACAAATCTTCCTAATGCATTTATTTTTGAGAAAAGAAAGAATGCAATCAGCTTCCCAAAATGATGCATGGAAAATAAAGGCCAGATCCTCCTGGTTCTTTAACAGAAAATATAAAATTTTGGGTGAAAAGGAAAACGTATCACTCAATGTTTATTGAGCAATAAACAGTAAAAGTTTTTCACCTTGAGGAAGTAGAAAAGAAACAAGAGAAACGTAGATTTTTCAAGCCCTTAAGTACACACAGGGTAAGAAACAAGGAAGATGCCATCATTTAAAAGAAAAAAAAAAAAGGCAGAATTTTATAAAAGCATTTGGCTAGAAAATTCCCTGTTACTAAAGATGAAAGGGTTAAATAGTCATATTACACAGAATAATTTTCTCAGAAAGGTGAAAAATCATTTAAAATACACAGCAATGAGAAAAATAAAACATTTATTAGAGAGGCAGATACAAGGGTACAACTATGTCACATAGATTCTTTTCTTTTAGAATAAGAATAGAAACAATCACATTGGCCATATTCAAATAAAACTTACTCAGAACCAAGTGTCTACAATAAAGTCAAGCTTGGAGCAGCCAGCTGGGAACTAGCTAGGAGTAACACTCCTTGCGGCTTTTCCAGCAGTTATAAAAACAAAAAGGTCATTAGGCAGCAGAATAGCCAATAAAACAAACAGATAAAAGAGTGAAATGTTAAAACAATGAATTCAAGTAATCCTTTTAGCTTTTAAATTGCAGTATATACAAATATATTTTGTGGGGGAATTATGGACATTTTTAACAGAAAGCAATTCTAAAAACAAAAACAAAACCACAAAAGAAAGTCACAATCCAGCTGACCAATGGAAAGTCACCCTAATCTAAATATTTTGGCAATTATTAAATAATCATATCTTAGACACCACACAGAAGAAAGGTACATTGGCATTATTAAAAATGAAACAACTGCTGTGGGTGAGGGGCATCAGAAGGCAGCAGGCTGGCTTGGGCAAGGCTGTCAATGGAAGTGTTCTCTGGGGTGAGGTTTGACAGATTTATAAACAAGGCAGGGGAAAAGGCTTCTATGTATACATTATTAACCTGCAAGTGTATCTCTAAAATGAAGGAAGAAAAGTTCATAAACAAGCGCTGAAGCTTCGCTGCTTTTATTTTAACAACTGCTGGAAGAAAACAAAGCATAATTTGAGTGGAAATGGAAATTCTTGATGTTTTGGGAGTTGTTTCCATACTTTTATAATACTTCAAGCATTGACTAGAGGAACTGAAACTACAAAATATCTTTAAGTGTTTGGTCAATGTCACATATATTCATCTGTTATAGGTGCTGAGGCATACAACTTAAAATAATGACCATAAATGTATGCATACAAACCACCCCCCACCATGCAAACCATATAAGCTATTTCCTAAATCAAATTCGCACAATTCTAAAGGAAAAAAATAAACAAAACACAACCAACCAACCAAACAAAAAAAAACCCTTCAAGGCAGGCTTTTAAAAAGCTAATGTTGTCTTGCTCCACTTTAGACCTTTTCAGTATTTAGTCTGCATTCTCGAGTAGTTAATAGTCTGAAAAGGAGTTTGTTATGGGATAGGATGGTCAGATTTCAATATCTTAAGTCTCCTATTTGCTAGGTTACATGTCTAAAGCTTGTAAACTACTGCTCGTTAAAACAAATCCCTCTAAAGCACAAAAATAAAGATAAAATAAAATAAAACAAATCCCTCTGGTTTAAGGGCCAGCTGCTTTTTTTGCTGCAATACTTGAAAAAGAGAACTGAAACAATTTCTCAGAAAAGGTCCGGAGTCGGGTTGAATGGCCATACTGATGATATATCAGTAATCATTTAAAATAAATTTTAATTAAAAATTAACATATACTTAAAAAATCAGGGCTGGTCAACATCAGTTTACTGGACTTGATTTTATACTATAAGTTTGTAAGCTATACCCAATGGGGGAAACTAGGTGAAGGGCATACAGGATTTTTGTGTACTATATTTGGAACTTCCTGAGAATCCATAACTCTTTTTGTTTTGTTTTTTAATCATACTGTCATTAAGTAAAGGTCACTAAGTTCCATTTTGGTAGCCCTTGTGAAATTTAAGCTAACTCACTGCTGGAATCTTGACACACAGGCCATCCAACACAACAAGCACCTTTAACTTCTGCCTGCTTCTAATCCCCTGATGTGCAGCTGTCACTTTAAAAATCAGCTTTAAATTGACTTGAGCTTATAAAACGAGCCCATAATGTAGAGGGCAAGAAGCTAATTTTCCTATTTAAAAGTGAGAAGGACATGAATAAATAATTTTCCAAGTCAAACAAAAAGAAAACTCCCAACCTGAAGCCTTCTTTCTGACCTATTTTTAGCTGGTTTGCTGTCATCTAGGCAGATTCCCATTCCTGGGCACAAACAAACACCGGTCTTGGTACCTGTCTGTGCACGTGACCAATTTCATTATCTATCTCCCTGCTTCAGTGCCAATTTAAGAATGCAAATTCCTATGTGGCCCACATTTCTTTATTTAAAGAGGATGAGGACTTTTACTTCTCTCTGGCTAAAGTTAATCATACAATTTTCTACAATGAGCCATTATGTTTGCTGCCTAAAATAATTTCCAGTAAATTCAAACTCCAGGTCTTAAAGACACCAATGACCAACCACTACCACCCCCCTTTGAAAAGGGATGTACCGAGACCTGTCTCTGTGTGACGCAGTTGCTGCTGTGCTGCTTCTATTTATAGCTCCACCTGGGGAAGTGTGAGCTGATGAAGCTCCACTTGTCACCAAACCTCCAATGGAAAGAGAACCAAGTGTGAGAAAATTAAAACGAAAGAGAATTGAGCCATAGCTCATCTAACCAGCATTAACACGTGATCAACTGTGCAATGTGGTAGAGGAAGATCAGTGGTCTCACGTAAAAATCCGCTGGGTAATTGACCAGACTTTTCCAGAGTTCAGCTGGCTGTTTGGGATCAAATAGATATAATGGAATAATCACGATGAACTAACAATGATCTTAACCACATTTAAGTAAAAATACTACACATTTTTAGTGCCAATGTAAGGATTTTTCCGATTTACTTCTTTACTCAAGATGGGGGGAGTTTTTTGTTTTATGGTTTCTTCTAAAGTGAATAATTGTAAGACTTAATAAACTAGCATAGTTCAATTTATTAAGTTATAAAACGCAACATTCTACTGTAGCTCAATTTATGGTGGATAATATAAATAAGCTGATGATGTCTTCTGCAACCCCATGAAGTGTGTGGACTTTTAAATTCAGAAATACTGGTTAAAAGTTAGAATGCAACTTTTGTTGTTGTTATCTAAAGATGCTGCCAAAAGAAGAAATGCTTATTAGATTTCAGTTGACACCGTTTTAAATTGGCAGGTTTCAGCTTTCCATAGAAAACATCATCTGAGCAAGTGAAACTAGGCAAGGAAATTCAGGTGTACAATGCTTAAAAGTCCACTGTGTGGCTATATGAAAACATGGGCTGTGGTGCTCACCAGCCAGGCTTTTGAAGAACTGCCTGAAACCGTCATGGCTGTGGGGGCAAACAATTCCAATTTTTTTAAAGAGTTGTTTTTTTTTTTTTTTTAAGTGATATTAAATATAAGTCTTAGCACCTTTGGCATTTTTGTCCAAATAGACTTCGACATATGAAGTGGGGACATAACCCTCCTCGTCTTCGTTTCTCCGAATGCGGGTCCATCCATCACCTTTGTCTTCCTCTATAACGTACAATGTTTCTCCTTCAGCTACCGAAATGGTTCCTTCATTCTGACCTGAAAAAAAAAAAAAAAACATCAGAGCATTTTTAGGTTTCCTGCTAAATCCAGGTAGAGAGCAAACAAGAACCTTATGTAATGAAACAAGTACAGTAGAAGATGAGTGTGTACAAAATTCATCCCCCTTTGACTTGGATACAATTACCACCGCTGACCCCTCATCCACTACCCCAAAACTCTCACACAGAAGCTTTCAGGTCCTCACCTTCTGTCTCTCTAAGGATCTTTCTCTAATTCCTCCATGGGGCCCTCTTTTTCCTCCCTTCCCAAATGGCAGATATTTCCCTCTTCTCTGTTCACTCTTTCTCTCGGCTCCTTCTTGTAGGATAAAGCACTCCCATGGCCTCAGTGACTCATTTTCAAGCAGTAACTCCACATCTCTTTCTCCAGTTATGGACTTTTTCCACAGCAAAGGACCCACTTTCCTACTGCCTGCAGCACATTTCCACCTTGATGTGGTCCTGGCCCCTGAAACTCAACATGGGTGAAACTGGACTCATTGTTTTCCTCCTGAATTAGATACTCCTCCTAATTTCCTATTCCAGCGCACATCTCCATTCTCTCCCAGAAAGGTAATTTTGGTAATTGTCTTTTTTTTTTTTTTTATTAAGATTTATTATTTACCCACCCTTCCCCTTGTTGTTTACACTTGCTGTGTCTGTTTGTTGTGTGCTCATCTTCTTTTTGGAGGCATTGGAACCAAACCTGGGACCTCCCATATGGTAGGGAGGTGCCTAATTGCTTGAGCCACCTCTGCTCTCTGTTTTGTTGTGTCTTTCATTGTGTTTTCCTCCTTGTGTCTCTCTCTTTTTTTTTTTTTTTTTTAACCGGGAGGTACCAGGGATCGAACCCCAGTCTCTCCATATGGTAGACGGACGCCGAACCTCTTGAGCCACATCCGTTTCCCTCTCCTTGTGTCTCTTTGTTACATCATCTTGTTGCATCAGCTCACCACGCCAGCCCATCGTGTCAGCTCACTGCCTTGATCATATTCTTTAGGAGGCACCGGGAACCAAACCTGGGACCTCCCATGTGGTAGGCGGGAGCCCAATCGCTTGAGCCATATCTGCTTCCCTAGTAATTGTCTTTGGTTTCTTCCTGCCCTTGTTGCCAACTTCCAATCATCCCCAAGTCCAACCAGTTTGTCAATGGCAGCAACTCTTGTGTCCATTCCTTAATTAAGGCCCCAAGATCACTTTCTAAGATAATTTTAAAAGATTAGCCACTGGTCCCCAAACAAATTATTTAGAGAGCTGTTTTAGGGGTACTGTGGGGAGGGGGAAGGTTTGGACATGAAATAATCTGGTACTTCTCTTTCTTGTTTTGTTACAACAAACATTTAGTCTATTAAAGGTTCTGAGAACTCCTGTAGTAAAGAAATCTATAAAATCAATTTATTCCAGGGCTTCCCAAACTTATCTGAGCTCTAACTGCTTTTTTTCATAACATCCTTATTAGCATTCTACAGGACATTATTTCAAGGTTTATCAGTTTAGGAAATACTAGGCTAGGCTTTCTAACAATTATCCACATTTTCTAATTGATGACAATAAATCTAAGGTGCAGCTCTGATTATGTCAGCCCTCTGTTCAAATACTTTCAACAGCTCTTCACTGCCAAATAAAATGTTTCTCTTTCCCAGCCCCCCTGGCACCTCCCACTTTCTAGTCTTATGATCCACTGTTTCTACCTAAGAGACCTAAGCTCCAGCTGCAATGAACCCCATGGTTTCCTCACTGCCCAGCAATCTGATGTACTGCAGCACAGAGCATTCTTCAAACTCTCTGATGGAAGTGATCTCATGCTCCCGTGACTGCCCATCACCCTGTACTCCTCTTCTGGTAAACAATACAGGCTGCCCTCTCTGATATGAGTATCTGCTTTATTTTCCTAAGGGCAGGTGCCACACCATACACCTCCATCCCACCTGTTCAGGGACCTTTATAAGACAGGAACTCTATATTGAACGAATGGACGAAATACTATCCACTGCAGATAGCTCATTGAAAATTGTTAAAATGTCTAGACCATAAATCAAAATATACAGCCATCAACCAAATAATAATGATAACAATACTATGAGAAGAACAAAATAATAATAAGGATCTAGAAGGCTTCAAAAGAAAGTTCCGATCACAGAAGGAAAAGAATGACTCAGATACAGTTTATAAAAAGCAGGAAATTCAGCTGACACGAAGAGCTACCTTCAAATGTGTAGAGAGCTTTACAAGTCCCTATGGCAGGAAGGGGTTCCTCATCATCAAACTCGTCGTCGAAATCTGTGGCTAGCACCTTCACCTCACTCTCCTGACTCTGCTCCTCTGTGTAACTGCCATCTGGGCTGCTCAAGAAAGAAAAACACACAGCAACTATAGCGACTGACTCCAGAGAGGTTTTCAATTCAGTCCATGCAACAGCAAAGTGCTTGCAAACCTGGGTGTTGTAATTAAGACCATCTTAAACTATACTGCATGCTTAGATCACTATTCCATTGTGAATTCTAAATTTCACCATGGGAAAAACCACAAGGCAATCAAAACAGACATTTTAGTTATCTAAGTGGCATAAGCTTACTTCCAGATTCCAGAAGTTAGAAATAAATACAAAGCAAAATTGTTGCTTTGCTAGAGTGCAGGCTAACAAAACATATGGTACCATACAGATACTGTACCTTTCTCGGTCTTGTGCACAGTTATTGACTGATGGTGTGTTTTGGGCATCATACATTCCACTCTGCCTACGGGCCTGTTCACTTCGTGCTGGGAGCCTGCCTTCAACCTCAGCCAGCCAGCTCTGGAAACAAAAGCAATGAAAGACTCTGGCCTGGACTCATTAGAGGACCAGACCACGGAATTTTTTTTTTTTTTTTTTTTTTTGGGTTCAAACCCAGGATCTTGTATGTGGGAAGCAGGTGCTCAACCCCTTGAGCTGCATCTGTTCCTCATAGACCATGGAGTCTTAAGGCCCCAAATTCAGGGGCTGCTTGTTGGTCACTTAAACTGATATGAAAAGGACTTTCCAGGGCAGAGTCTCCAATTCATTTGGATTCAACTGTATAAATGTCCTGAAAGGTAATGGTTTAAATTTTACCCAAAGCTGGAGAAGTAGAAGCAAACTTATATTTATACAGTTGTTCACAATTTGGTGGAAAAAACACTGGGCTCTCTTATACTCTTGGGCTTAAGCAGTTGTACAATCTGGGACAAGTCACTTTTACTTCCTTCTGGTCCAAAAATTCTGCGACCGTGAGTTTACACTGGGAAACACAAGGGCACTCCTTTTGCACATAAGCAGTGACTCAATTTGAAAGCCATACTTCCCATTTTTTAGGTGTACACATTTTTTTTTAATAGAGAAGAAACCCATACACAGGAAATAAAGTAGATAAATTATCCTCAGCAACATTTGAAATGGTATAAAGAAGGCAACGAAATAAAAATGATCAGAAAAGGACATTTCTAGGTGCTAAAAGAGCAAACATTAATGACTGATGGATTCTAAAGAGAATGTAAAAAGCTATCTTTTTGACCCTTTATTGCTAGTAATAATCTATTAATCTATTCTAATTGGAATAATCAGTTATTAATTTATTTTTCCATGCTATGTAAGTCTTTAAATTTGGGTGGGGATTTTGAAACAGAGGCTTTTTGTCCGCAGTGCTCCTCTTTCCCCTTAAAACGTTTGTTATTTGTGTTTCTTACACATTTCTCATTTGTGTTTCTCACTGACTTTCATACACATAACCTTTTGATAATGGGTCCTCTAAAAGAGTAATAACATATTGCAATTGATTTCTAAATTTCCTTTTTGACTCACTAAGATGAAGGATGTTTGTATATTCCTGATTATATGTTATTACCATGAGATGAGACAGAACGAAGTTAAGTGAACTGTTTAAATTAGCAACAACACCATATAGAAATACAATTTAAAACAGCATCAGTTTTAGGGAATGCAGTTAAAATGGGATATGCTGAAAAGCAGAACATTCAATGGATGAGAGTACATTTTTCCTCTTATCATAACTCATGAAACAACCTGATATTCCAAGCTGTATCTCTTGCAACCAAAGAAGTGTTGAGATCTTACAACAGACCCTTAACAACACCTATTTCTTTGTTGTTCTCCTCCCCCAAACAAAGCTTTTCAACATCAGCTTCTTCATACCTCAAATTTCTGGGCCTCTAGTCGCAGTTTGTCTATATTTTGGCCAACTTCTATTAATTTGTGATCCAAACTGGCTGGGTCTCCCATTTGAGGATTCTTTAAGTAGACGTCTTTCATTTTTGTTATGGCATCTCTGAAAAAAGGAATGAGCAGAACATGGTAAAAAGTTTGCTGTCAGTCATTATATTCTCCTATCATGTTGAAAATCATGTGAATGGGAGTGTGGGAAGATTATATCTGAGTGTGGTTTTGAAGGGAATATTGGGGCTAGCTTTCATTCCCAAAATTCTCTATAATAATTCTGCTACCAAGATCTGTATAATCCAGAGACTTTTAGATTTCTGTCGCTTTTTCTGAATGGTGTCTCCCTATTGTCTCTAGCAAGTGAGAAACATAAATTTTTTTTTTTTTTTTAAAGATTTTATTTATTTATTCATTTATCCCCCCCCTTGCTGCTTGTGCTCGCTGGGTCAGCTAACCACGCCGTGTGGGCGGGCTTGCCTTCACCAGGAGGCCCCGGGAACTGAACCCGGGGCCTCCCACATGGTAAACGGGAGCCCCACTGATTGAGCCACAGCCGCTTCCCGAGAAACATAAATTGATCCTACCCTTCCCCATGCCCTAAACAACAATAAGAAGAAACACAACCCAAATATTTCCCTGTGCACATTATTCAGGCATACCAAAGCTACAACTGGCATCTTAAATCTTGTGGGCTGCCAATTGTTTACCTTGTGAAAAAGCACAATTAATGCTTTGGAAATTTTATTATACACCATTTCAGCTATTAGGAAGAAAATCGGATCCACATCTGGTATCCGTGGCAGGTGGGCCACTGGGCCTTAAAGATGCATATTGCAAGATTTACATGCCTTCCTGCAACCATGATCTGGAAGCCGGGCTGCAGTAGCCCAAGTGAGGAGTCCCTAGAGAAGAGCCGCAGGCACATTTGCAGGTTATCTCTGGGGCCCAAAAGCTTGACTAACTTTAACCCAAGCTTAAAGATACTTTTGGCAGGATTAGATGTGATCAGAGATTAGAGCAAACGCTCTTCACTGGGGGTAAGGAGAGAATGTTAATAAGCTTAGGCAAAAGAAAATCCAAACCAACTATACAAGACCAGCAAACCAAAAGGTATGGTTGAGTCACAGGAAGTAGTTTAACTGAGTTTAAGTGAAAAAAATATAGGAGTAACAGGAAGAGAATTTCCACTTGTCCTCACCAGCCCTCTTCTTGCCTCCTGGCATCTGAACCTGTATATGAGGCCTCCCCTCCCTTGGCCCTGATGTATCGTCAGCAACTCCTAAGGCCAACTGCACGGGAGCGCTAGATCTACCTGGGCCCCCAACCCCTTACCTTGCTCTTCCCTCCACCCTGATAGCATGCATAATGTTCCAATATTATATAATTTATTTATATATTATTAGGCTTATTGTTTATTGTCTTTCTCTTCTCACTAGAATGAAAACTACAAGCATAGGGTCTTTTTTTTTTAAACTTTATTTTGTACATTTAATAATTGAAAACATAAGCAATTAAAAACTAAAAAGCAAACACAGATGAATAAATATATACATTTCTCAATTAAATGTAATGGATACATGTAAATTTTTTTGCTGTTGTTTTGTTTTTTGTTTTTTTGTGTGTGTGAATCAAACAATATATTACACAATATATTTGGTTCATAGAAGCATAGGGTCTTTACTTTGTTAACGCAATGTATCCCAAGCACCAGGAAAGTACCTGGTAAATAGTAGATTCTCAATTAATATTTGTTAAATTAATAAATGTTCCAATGACAAACTGTACTATTGTCCATCTTTATAAAAACTTTCTTTTGACTTCATGATCTATACTTCCAGCTAACACCCTATTTCTCACTGAAACTCTAAATTCATTAATTTTCAATTTCTCTCCTCCAAGTATCTGCTGATCAACCTCTCTGAAAGTTTATCAATTTTATATTAGTCTTTGCAAAGAAGAACTTTTGGATCTGTTGATCCTCTTTGTTGTTTGAGTATTTTTTATTGAATTTATGCTTTCCTTTATTACTTCCTTTTTGGTATATTCTTTGGGTTGAATTTGCTGTTCTTTTCCTAACTTCTTGAGATGGATACTAAGATCATTGATATTTTGTCTTCTTTATTTCTAATATGCATTGAAACCCATACATTTTCTGTTACAAGCATGGCTTTCGCATTAGAGCTATTTAGCATGTTTCTATGGCTCTGTCCATTTCATATATTTTCTAATTTCTATTGTGATTTCTTCTTTAGATCATGGGTTATTTACAGCTACATTTTAAATAATGGTTGTTGTTGTTGTTGTTTTGAGGTACTGGGGCCAGAGATTGAACCCGGGACCTCATAAGTGGGAAGCCGGCGCTGAACCACTGAGCTACATTGGCTCCCCTGAATTTTTTTTTTTTTCGTTTATTTGTTTGTTGTTTTTGTTTGTTTGTTTTTAGAAGGCACCAGAGACCGAAGCCAGGACCTCCCATGTGGGAAGCAGGCACTCAACCACTTGAGCCACATCCACTCCCAGTCATTTTTAATTGTGGTAAAAGTTACCTAACTTAACCTTAACCAGTTATGTGGGCAATTCCTGGACATTAACTGCACTGGCAATACTGTGTAACCTTCACCACTATCTATTTCCAGACTATTTTCATCATTTCAAGCTAAAACTCCGACTCATTTAGCAATAACTCCCCATCCTCCCCTCATCTCTCAGATACCATGAGGCTGCTTTCTGTCTCTATGAATTTGCTTATCTAAGTATTCATATAAGACAAATCATACTATATCATTTTTTTTTTTTTTTTTTTTTTTTTTTTTTTTAAAAACCGGGAGGTCCCGGGGATCAAACCCGGGTCCCTCCATATGGGAGACGGACGCCCAACCAGTTGAGCCACATCCGACCCCCAACTATATCATTTTGTGTCTGGCTTATTTCATTTCATGTGATGTCTTCAAGATCATCCATGTTGTAGCATATGTCAGCACTTCACTTCTTTTTACGGCTGAATTATATTCCATAGTTTGTATATATCATATTTTGTTTACCCATTCACCTGTTGACAGATGCTTGGATTGCTTCCATCTTTTGGTAACTGTGATAATGCCACTATGAACATCAGTGTGTAAATATCTGAGTCCCTGCTTTCAATTCTTTGGGGTATATACCTAGTAGTAGGATTGCTGGTCATAGGGCAATTCTATACTTAACTTTCCGAGGAACCACCAAACTGTTTTCCACAGCGGCTGCATTTTTTACATTCCCCAAAACAAAGAATGAGTGTTCCTATTTCTCTACATCCTCTTCAACATTTGTTATTTTCTGTTTTTTAAATACAGTTATCCCTTACACATCATGTAGGGGCATGGTGCCCCCACAATCTGGAAAATCTGTGTAAAATTTTTTGGCCTTCCCTTCATACCAGAGAAGAAGTCTGAGTTTTTTCTTTTTCTTTTATGGGGTATTTACAGTACCTTATTTTAAAATTTGGGTATATTTATGGTATTAAACTATAAACTATGTTGATATTATATAATACTGTACATATACTTTATGCATTTCTGAGTTTCTAAACTTTTTCTGTCATCTGCTGGCCTTTGCATGTTGTCTGCAACTTTCATGAAACTCGCCAAAAATTCCCATTTAATTTCTTATGCCGACCTGCAATATATCAAAACTGCAATGGGAAAATCATGATGTGGAAGGAATAACTGTAATAACTATTCTAGTGGGTGTGAAATGGTATCTTATTGTGTGTGTGTGTGTTTAGGAGGTACCGGGATTGAACCCGGGACCTAGCCATTGTGCTTTTGATTTGCATTTCCCTCATGGCTAATGATGGTGAGAATATTCTCATGTGATTTGGGGTCATTTGTATATCTTTCTTGGAGAAATGTCTATTCAAGTCTTTTGCCCATTTTTAAATTGGCTTGTTTGTCTTTTTGTTATTGAGTTGTAGGATTTCTTTATATATTATGGATATTAAACACTTATTGGATATTTGGTTTCCAAATATTTTCTCCCATTCTGTAGGTTGTCTTTTCACTTTCATGATAAAGTCCTTTGATGCACAAACGTTTTTAATATTGATCAGATCCCATATTATCTATTTTTAATTTTATTGCTCATGCTTTTGGTATAAAGTGTAAGAAATCACTGCCTAAAACAAGGTCCTGATGAAACTCTTATCTGTTTTCTTCTAGAGTTTTATAGTTTGGGATCTTAATTTAGGGTCTTTGATCCATTTTGAATTGATTTTTTAAAAAATATGCTGTGAGGGGTCAGATGTGGCTCAACTGGTTGGGCGTCCGTCTCCCATATGGAGGGACCCGGGTTCGATCCCTGGGACCTCCCGGTTAAAAAAAAAAAAAAAAAAAAAAAATATGCTGTGAGGCAGAGATCCCCTTTCATTCTTTTGCATATGGATATCCAATTGTCCCAGGATTGTTTGTTGAAGAGACTATTCTTTACCAATTGAGTGGACTTCGCACCCTTGTCAAAAATCAGTTGGCCATAAATGTGAGGGTTTATTCTGAATTCTCAATTTGAATCCAATAGTCTAGTGGTCTGTCTTTGTGATAGTATCATGCTGTTTTGATTACTATAGCTTTGTAATAAGTTTCAAAATTGGGAAGTGTGAGTCTTCCAACTTCATCCTTCTTTATTAAGTTGGATTTGGCTATTTGGAGTCCCTTTCCCTTCCCTATAAATTTGATGACTGGCCTTTCCATTTCTCAAGGAAGGCTGTTGGAATTTTGATTGGGATTGTGTTGAATCTGTAAGTCCCTTTGGGTAGATTTGATATCTTAACATTTAGTCTTCCAATTTATGAACCTGGAATGTTCTTCTATTTATTTAAGTCTTCTTTGACTTCTTTTAGAAATGTTTTATAGTTTTCTGTATAAAAATCCTTTTTTTTTTTTAGGGGATTGAATCTGGGACCTTGTACACGGGAAGCAGGTGCTCAACCACTGAGCTACACCAGCTCCCCATACAAAACAAGTTTTAATAAATTAAAAAATACTGAAATCATACAATGTATCTTCTCTGTCTATAATGGAATGAAACTAGAAATCAATAACAGAGGGAGAACTGGAAAATTCACAAATATGTGGAATTAACACATTCTTAAACAATGGGTCAAAGAAGAAATCAAAGGGGAAATTAGGAAATATCAGTCTGTCCTGTGTGCACTTGGGAAGAATGTGTATTCTTTTTTTTTTTTTTTTTTTTTTTTTTAAAGCTTTTATTTATTTATTCATTTATCCCCCCCTTGCTGCTTGTGCTCGCTGGGTCAGCTAACCACGCCGTGCGGGCGGGCTTGCCTTCACCAGGAGGCCCCGGGAACCGAACCCGGGGCCTCCCATATGGTAAACGGGAGCCCTACTGATTGAGCCACAGCCGCTTCCCAAGAATGTGTATTCTGATAAAGTGTTTTATATATGTCTATTAGGTCTAGTTGGTTTAAAATATCATTCAAGTCTTCTATTTCTGTATTGGTCTTCTGTCTAGATGTTCTATCCATTATTAAAAGTGGTATATTGAAGTTTCTTACTATTAATGTAGAATTTTTTCTTTTCAAATCTAATAATATTTGCTCCATAAATTTTGGGGCTCTACCATAAGGTGCATATTTATAATTATGTGTTTTTGTTGAATTGACCCCTTTATATAATATCCTTCTTTGTCCCTCATAACAGTTTTTGACTTAAAGTCTATTTTATCTTATATTAGTACAGCTACCTCAGCTCTCTTTTGGTTACTATCTACATGATATATTTTTTCCCCATCCTTTCACTTTCAACTTACTTGTGTCTTTGAATTTAAGGGGGGTCTCTTGTAAATAGCATATAGTTGGATCATGCTTTTTTATCCATTCTGCCAATCTCTGCCTTTTGACTGGAGAGTTTAATCCATTTACATTAAAGTAACAAATTATAATGAAGGACTTTCTTCTGCCATTTTGTTATTTGGTCTTTGTAAGTCTTATACCTTTTGGACCCTCAATTCTTCCATTAATGCCTACTTTCATATTTATTTTTTGTAGTGTACCATTTTGGGTCCCTTCAGATTTCTTTCTGTATGATTTTTCCTATATTTTCTTTGTGCTTACCATGAGGCTTAACTCTAACATCCTAAATCTATAACAATTAAGTTTGATTTGACACCAACTTATCTTCAATATATACATACACTGTTCTTATACTCCTCTGTCCCCCACCTTTTTGTTGTACTTGTTACAAATTATACCTATATATATTGTATATCCAAAACCATAGATTTAACATTTTCTATGCATTTGCATTTTAGAACCTGTAAGAGGTAGAAAGTGGAGTTACATACCAAAAAATACAAAAATAGTACTGGCACTTATAATTACCCAGACGGTTAATATTACCCTTCCTGGAGGTCTTTATTTCTTTTTTTTTTTTTTTTTAAAGATTTTATTTATTCATTCATTTATCCCCCCCTTGCTGCCTGCGCTCGCTGGGTCAGCCAACCACGCCGTGCGGGCGGGCCCGCCCTCACCAGGAGGCCCCGGGAACCGAACCCGGGTCCTCCCACATGGCAAACGGGAGCCCCACTGATTGAGCCACAGCCGCCTCCTCTTTATTTCTTTATACCACTTTGATTCACTGTGTAGTGTCCTTTCCTTTCAGTCTGAAGAACAACCTTTATCATTGCTTATAGGGCACATCTAGTGGTGATGAACTCTCTCAGCTTTTATCTGGGAATGTCTTAAATCTCTTCCTCATTTTTGGAAAGCAGTCTTGCCAGATATAAAATTCTTAGTTGGAAGTTGTTTTCTTTCAACACTTTACAACTTTTAATTCCAATGCCTTCTTGCCTCCATAGTTTCTGATGAGAAATTGCACTTAATCTTATTGGACTCTGTGTACATAATATGTTGGTTTTCTCTGACATTGTCCTTGGCATTCAACAGTTTGACTGGACATGGTTCTTTTTGAGTTTACCTATTTAGGGTTCATTAGGCTTCCTGAATGTATGCATTCATGTCTTTTGTTAAATTTGGGAAGTTTTCTGCCATTAGTTCTTTGAATATTCCTTCTCTCTCTTTCTCTCTTTCTTTTCCTCTTAGATACCCATGACATGTATATTGGTATGCATGATGGTGTTCCACAGGCATCATAGCCTCTGTTCCCATTTTTTTTTCATTAAAGAAATTGTAGGTTTACAGAAAAATCATGCATAAAATACAGAATTCCCATATATCACCCTATTATCAACACCTTGCACTAGTGTGGTACATACGTTACAATTCATGAAAGACTGTTCTTTTTTTTTTTTTTTTTTCATTCTTTTTTCTTTCTCCTCCTCAGCCTGAATAATTTCAGTTGTCTTCACATTCCCCTAGTCTTTCTTCTGCCAGCTCCAATCTGCTGTTGAAACCCTCTAGGGAATTTTTCATTTCAGTTATGGTTGTCTTCAACTCCATATTTTTATTTGGTACTTTAAAAAATTTTATCTCTTCAATGAAATTCTCATATTGTTCATTCATTGTTTTTCTAATATCCTTTAGTTCTTTCTCCGTGTTTTATCTCCTTGAGCATATTGAGGATGATTTTTAAAAGTCCTGTATGTTCAAAGTGTGGTCTTCTTCATTAATGACTTCTGGAATTTTGTCTTGCTCCTTTGGATGAATCATTATTTCCTGTTTCTTTGTCTTGTAATGTTTTGTTGCACACTGAATATTTTAATATTGTAAAGTGTTATCTCTGGGATTTAGTCCCTAAGCTGTCTGTTCTTTAAGTTTGTATCCAGCTAAAGACA
Organism: Tolypeutes matacus; assembly: GCA_026826555.1. Taxonomy (NCBI): domain Eukaryota; kingdom Metazoa; phylum Chordata; class Mammalia; order Cingulata; family Chlamyphoridae; genus Tolypeutes; species Tolypeutes matacus. The sequence goes on along the minus strand of JAKSZT010017719.1, from coordinate 1,822,368 downwards.
TGACTGAGATTTCCTTGAGTGCCAGGAGCTAACAAAAACAAACATAAAATACCTTTCATGGTCTTTGCAAATTGGCTCAGAGTTGGCTGGTACACTTCTTCAAGAGTTTAGCCCCACTATCAAGATCAGCCTGAGGGAAGCGGATGTGGCTTAAGCAGTTGGGTGCCCACTTACCACATGGGAGGTCCCAGGTTCAGTTCCTGGTGCCTCCTAAAGAAGACAAGCAAGACAGCGAGCTGATGTGATGGGCTGGCACAGTGAGCTGACACAGCAAGATGACACAACAATATGACACAACGGGGAGACACAAGGAGGAAACACAATGAGAGATACAACAAGTGGGGAGTGGAGGTGGCTCAAGTGATTGGGTGCCTCCTAAAAAACAAACAAACAAACAAAAAACACTAGCAGACACATAGAGCAGACAGCGAGCACAAAAAATGAAGTGGGGAGGAGGAATAAATAAATAAAACAAATCTTTAAAATCAGCCTGAGATGAATGTTAAGTGCAGGGCCCTCTCAATCTTTTTCTGAGTCTGCACTTTGTCCTGGGCTTGTGCTTGCTCATGGCCTCAGGAATCCCTCCTTTTATAGGAATTTGGATGCCTTTTTACTCCCTATGAAAAAGACTTTCTCCTCTCCCAGGTGCTTTATTTTATAACTGCAAGCAGGTAAACTTTTGCCCCAGGCTGCTTTGACTTAATTGTTTCTTACACTGCTTCAGCTGCCAGCAAGCTGCTTCTTCCTGCAGGGCAAGTTCTGGGAAGGCAAGCCTCATACAAGTTTCTGAGTTCAGTCTTTCAAGTTGCCACTGGATAGACTGGTACCAATATGAGGCACCCCAGGATGTGCGTGAAGGTTACTCTGCTCCTTCCAGAACAAGTCCTGGGACCCACAATGAGAGTGCAGGCTGGCTCCACACTGTACTGGGGAAAGGTGGGGGAGGGGCCAGCAAGGGTGCCACATGCTTCTCCTACCATTTTTTTTTTTAATTATGAAAGTATATAATTCATACATGCATATCCATAAACAATAAGTATATAGTCAAAGTTGTAGACTTACAAGACAAACATGCTATCATCATCCCACGACCAACACCTTGCATTGTTGTGAAACATTTGTTTCAAACTATGAAAGAGCATCAAAATTATGACTAACTATATCCCAAATGTTACATTTGGTGTATTTTTCCCCCAAACCCACCTAGTTATTAACACCCTGTATTAGTACTACATATTTGTTACAGTTCATGAAAGAACATTCTCATATTTGTTGTTAACCACTGTCCATCTTCTACCACTGGATTCCCTGTTATACAGTCCCATGCTTTGTACAATCCATTCAAAGCGTACACTCAGTGGCTCTCATATTCATCACAGAGTTGTGTTATCATCACCTCAGTCAATTTTAGAACGTTTACATTACTCTAAAAGGAAAAATCCCATACTCCCTTATACCCCCCTATTGTTGTCCCTTACAATTGACGTGATATCTTCTCTGCCATTGCTGCAAAAATATTACAATATTACTGTTAACTATCGTCCATAAGTTACATTAGTTGTAATTTTCCTGTGTATCGCCATATTCTTAATGCTTTGTAAAAGAAGAACATTCTTATACTATTAACCACAATCTTCACCTGCCACTGAAATCACTATGTTATAGAGTCTAATGACTTGTTTTGTTTTGTTTTTTGAGGTACTGGGGCTGGGATTGAACCTGGGACCTCATATGTGGGAATCCAGTGCTCAACCACTGAGCTATACCAGCTCCCCTGAGTTGGTTTCTTCATTTGTTTGCTTGCTTGTTTGTTTCTGTTATTAGGAGGTACCAGGGATCAAACCCAGGACCTCGTACATGGGAAGTAGGTACTCAACCTCTTGAGCTACAGCCGATCCCCATCACTTGCTTTTTTTTATTTTTATTTATTTTTATTTTTTACTGGATACATAAGCATTTTTTTTTAAATCATACAATATGTTACACGATATATTTGGTTCATAGTAACGCAATCATACATTGTCCTTTTGTGTCTGGCTTGCTTTGCTCAACATCTTTAATTGGTTTTTGTTTTGTTTTTTTAAACATGGACTGCTTCATGAATTTGCGAGTCATCCTTGCGCAGGCACCATGCTAATCTTCTCTGTATCGTTCCAATTTTAGTATATGGGCTGCTGAGGTGAGCACTCCTACCATTTTAAAGCTTTTTTTTCTTGATTTGGCAGTTTCTGCAACCCTTTAACTGTTTTCCTGGAGTTTTGAGGAAGATGGCTCTGCCAATTTTTGCTTGTTCAAAGATTTGTGGGGAAACAGTCTTGCTTCTTATGCTGCCACTGTGGTCAACTGGAACTGCTTCTATCTCAGTTCTTTTACGTTATGAGTTAGCTGTGTCTCTTGAAGACAGCGTACAGGTGGATTTTTTGTGTGTGTGTCCAATCTGAGAATCTCTATCTTTTAATTAAAACATGTAATCTGTTTACATTTAACATTGATTTTATAATACTTAAGTGCCAGGCACAGTTTAAGCACTTTACATACCTTGACTCACTTTATCCCCACACAAAATATAAACGGGGCATATTAACCCTCTTTTAAAGATGAGGAAACTAAAGTACCAAAAAGTGAAGGAACTTGTTCAAAGTCCACAATAGTAGTAGTGGAGCTGGATTTGAATGCAGATGCCTGGAGTGATTGGAGTTTTAAATCTGTCACTCTACTCTGGGCTTTTGGGTTATCCTGCCTATTCTGTGTTTCTTTTTCTGTCCTTTCTTGCCTTTTTGTTTTATTTTAAAAACTTTTCTAGATCATGTTGCTTCTCTGTTCAAATGCTTCTAATTTATTTTCTATTTCTCCTGCACAAAAATGTAAAATGCGCAAGAACAGATTATTTCTTTTTGTATATTTGTTCACTGTTTCATCCTTAGTGCCTAGAATATTTCATTGCACACAACAAGTGCTCAATAAATAGTCTTTAAGTGAATGACTGAACATGACTTGCCTTGTTATCAGTATGGGCTGCCATGGATTTTTTTAAAAATTTTTATTTATTTATTTACTTTTATGTATTTTTTGCCATGGATGTTAAAAGGTTAACCAGGTTCTATGGCCAAAACCCAAGTGACAGAAAATCTTCTCCATGATACTGGACAATTAGAATGAAAGGGTAGATCTGTTTTAAGTATACCAGTAACCTGTAAAATGTCATTTCAGACACTTGATTCATAACTTTTATTCCTGAAGAAAAAATAACTTCTTACTTATTAAACAACATAAGGTTTATAATGCATTAGCCCTTTTTATATTTGGTCACACATGGAATAAAAAGCACAACTTTTCATTTCATGAATTATATTTCTAATACAAAATCAGGATAAAGTTAATTATATGTATACCAATTTTTAAAATAGTCTAACCATGTTTGCAAAATGACCTTTAATTTAGTTGCTCTATCAGGCATACAGAATAAAAAATATTTTTTCTTTTGCATGTACTTAAATTGTACTGCATAACCAAATTTTAACCCCAGCTTCAACATAACAAAATTGTATTCAGAATCACCATTCGGCCTAATTATAGAGCATAAAACCTCAAGTTATCTTGTATGTTCAAATTTCAAATAAATGAATGAATCATCGAATTCATTCAGTGAGAACTTAAAAGGTGAGAGGCAATGAATAAAGTGGCGCTTTTTTTTCCTTTTTTTTCTTTTTTGTTTATTTTGTTTTTCGTATTTTAAAAGTGGCTTCTTAATCAGGATTTTTAGCAAATATTCCTTAAATGATGTGAAAGTATTACAGGTTATAAATGTGGGGAGGGAGCCCAAATGAGAAGAGGTATCAAATCATTTTTTTCTTTTTTTCCCCTCAACATATGCACCAAACTACCATTCCTAAGATCAAACTTACAAAACAGCTCAGAAAACTGAGAACTTAGTACAGATTTTTCTCAAGAGCAAGCAAACACCTACTTCCTTAATGGTCGAGTGTGTATATAACAAAACATTCTGTGATTTGCTTTTTGACACCATCAGTACACTATATAAAAATAAAAGAAGATTTGAGAACCTATATGAAGGCTGATTTTTATTTATACTCAAATAGAAAGACAAATAAATGTTGGACCCAAAGCTAGGATGTGGGGCAAGAGAGAGGGTGGGAATCAATGCCACTTTTTACCTTCTCATTTATAATAAACTCACCTATACATTCATGATAAAAGAGATAAACATAAGTATTTTCCCCCAAAAACCCAGAATAAAACCTATTTGTAAAAATTAATCTCCCAGACTGTAATAAAGCAATTCAGTAGACTATCTGTGACAAAACACACTGCTAAATAATCACTTTTAGATCTATTTTAATGTTTACCATCTTTCCATACTGAACTAGAATTTCTTAAGTCATATTGATCCACTCTACCTTTGATCCATCTCCTTTTGGATTTCTTTACTTAATTCATCAACTTTCTGTTGTAGCTTTTTCCTTCTCTGTTCAGGTGGAAGGTTGCTGAAATCCTCTGGAGTTGCACCCTGCAGATGCAAATACATAAATGAGAAGCTAGAAAGCCCTAAAGAACTCCTTGAAATTAAAAAAACAAAACAAAACAAAAACAAAACTGAGTAGAGCCTGCAGGAAAGATTCCCCAGTCACCAGGTGGATGCAGAAATCTGCATATGTTTTCATGAACTAAATTAAACTCTTTTCCTCTACAACCAGCTGAGATGCAAAATCTATGCATGCAAAACTGTAAAAGTCCCACAAACCATTTCATATTTCATTTTTGCTAGCCAAAATGTCTCTGAAAGGGCAAGGAGCAATGCTATAGGAAGGAGAGAGGAAGAAATACTTCTGACTTCAATGAGAATCAACTGAAAACAAATTTTGAGACAGATTCTTAATTTTACTGCAAAGTGTTACCATCTGTAACTGTGGTAACAGCAGTTTTAAGGAAGCTTATATTTCCTTAATAAAAAACCAGCGATAAGCTTCCCATCAACTGTTTCATGTCTAAGGCACTACTTTTTTTTTTTTTTCCTTTCTCCAAATCTGAGTATTTCTTGTCTCTTCACATAAGGCTGAGGCCAAAGGTTTCCATCCCCATGAAGTGAAAGATGGTATACCACATTCCTCAGAGAATATGGGTGAAAAGGACATTTAAAAAATATATATTCTCCTCCTCCAGGCACCCTTCTCTCTGTTGCCTGTAGAGTAAATTCACTTTTTGACACATTACTAGCTCATTACACTGCGAGCAGTCTCAAAGAATTGAGATAGAATGACCTTAAAATCCACTTCCTACAGTGGAGGAAATCAACCTCAGGTGTTTTTAATCTATCTAAAGAAGTATATTGATATCTTGATTCCCTTTCAAAAACAATTGCTATCTTCCCCTGTGCATGTGATTTTAGTAGAAAAGTGAATTTGCAGACTTTTACATGTGGTTAGAAAGCTGTGGCTAAGTTGTAGAATCAAGTGCTTTTGTTTTATGAGGTTATTTTCATAAAGAAAGAGAAATTTATTCAATAACCAGGGATAAGCCAGGGAATTTACAAAAGAGATTTTATTTTGAAACCCCAATTCTTTTAAAGCAAGACTGGCTTGCAAGTGGGTGGAAAAGAAGGGACCCAGATAATGTAATTCCAAAATCAAGTGGAGCCTGTGAAGCAGCTTAGCTAGAGGCTTGTGACTGGAGTTCCTGGGCTGATTATGTTAAAATGCCAGGCTGTGCTGGGAAGCTTGCGATTCAGCAAATAGTTTACCACAAAGGCCTCACAAAGACCTTTCCATTAATGTTCTCAAAGACTCTCCCATAAGACACACTGACTGCTTCCTTTTTACTATCTGGCTGTACTGGGTAAAACCAGAATAGAAGTGACTTTTCCCTAATGCTAAACCAGGGAAGTTTAATTAGACTCTAAAACTAAGATGAAGCAAATCTAATCATCAGTATAAAAATAAATAAGACTTTTCTTTTCCATGTACTGTAGTGTCACAATATTTGAAATCTCAATTATTTGCTTTTCCTCATTCAATCATTGAGCTAGAAGGAAAATACTTTTTTCTCATGCTAAATTTACTTAAAGCAGATCAGTTTTCTAGAACTGAGTGTTTTTGTCTTTTGGGTTTTTTTTGTAAAGCCAGAATGTAACAAAATGTAGTATAAGATACACTGCTACGAAAAAGTCAGGAAACCTAGTAAGTGGTAATGTTAATTCTGCTAATGTTTACTGAGGCTTTATTATGTGCTGGGCCTGGACAAGGCTGTGGAGCTCTGGTACTAACTAGTTGACAACTTGCCCCTTTTATGCTTTTGTCATGATGGTGTTGGGTTGGAAGTTGTCTCAGCTTTCATCTAAGTCTAATTTGCTATGAGTCCAAGAGAACTTTCTGCAAAGATGGATATGTTCTATACCTGCACTGTCTAATATTACCCACTAGCCACGGGTGTGGCTATTGGGCACTTGAAATGTGGCTAGCTGCAGCTGAGGAATTGAATGTTTAAATGTATTTAATTAATTAAAATTTAAATAGCCACATGAGGTTAGTGTCTTCCAGATCTAGACTATGAACAGATTTACATTGGTGTATAAACACTACAAAGAAATCCGTAGGTAAAACACACTGCACTTGTGACTTTAAATAGTAGTTGGGTACTCTATAATCAACAACAACAAAAAACTGCAATACTGATGATTTACAAAAACTAAAACAATTAATAAATAAATGAGTTTCTGTCAATTGGTCAGGAGTTAATCTAATTTACATATTAGGTCCTTTTCAACAGATATTCTATGCTTCAGTGTTATTTAAAAACTTCTCTCAGTAACTATGCCTCAAACAAATTTCACATTGCCATTGGAGACTCAGGTCAACAGCTTCTTCTAGACCCAAAGAAATTTAAGTCTTCTGAAAGGACCTTAAAAGGTCATCTTAACCAATTAGTCTTTGAAGCTTGAATTTTTTTTAGACAATACTCTGATCTATGACTCATTCTGCCATGAAGGAATTTTTATTTCCAGTTTGAAGGCTGAATAGATTTTTTGGAATCTTTGGAGCTGCCCAGTTTACAGAGTGTCTGGCCATACCAGGTGGAACTGGTATTGGAAGAGGGATTCATACACATATATGTATAATTTTAAATGGCTGTATGTAAAAGGATGTTCTTTTACACACTAATGGAGTCAAACTTGCTCCTGGACAACTCGCCTCCAAATAGCACAAGCACCCTGAAAATGCTGCTTATTGTGATTTTATTATTTAGACAACCAAGCCATATTTGTGCAACACTTCACTTCCTTATTGCTTTCAAAGTAATGGTATAAAGCAACAATTCAATACCAAGTTGGTAAAATGATTTGCATCTCAAACAGCAAGACTGACTGATAATATCACCTTTTGCTGTTAGCACCCCAGCAAAAGAACAAATAAAGGGCAAGAAAAACTCTGGCATCTGAGAAAGACTCCTAGTCAATTGGTCCAAGTTCTAAATTAATACTGCTGATGAATCCAGTTCATTTTAAATGTTTAGGTCTCTTTCCTTCTCATGGAGGCTTTCATCAGGTAATCTTCTCAAGACTTTATTTCACAGTCTAAGAAATGTTTCATTTTAATAAAATACTCTTTTTTTCTTTAGAGTTGGCAAATACCTAGTTGCCAAGCACTGAGTCAGGTTGAAAAAAATTATGTATATACATATACATATATGCATACACACATACAAAAGTATATACAAGAAAGACCAAAAAATACTATCCTAAGTTATCAAAGGCAGTACATGAAATGCTGATCTTATTTTTGGTTAAATAGTCACAGTTTATCATTGTCCATTATTTTAGGATATTATCAGCTGTGGAGTTTGAGAATTCTATGCAACATACATATTTGAAAATGGTTATGTTGGTTAAGAGTTTCTTTTAATAAATTTAATCATTAGTTTGTTTACTAGGGCTATGCAATTAAATAGAAACAACACAGAACACTAAGCAAATAATTCTAGAAAGGCTTAGGAGGCTCTTTTTACTGTCCATAAAATCATTGTGTAGCCTCTTGAATCAGCCATGCAAAAGGTACATATCTATGTAGTACCTGGGAAATTTCATGGTTTTCAATTCTCACAGACTTAAACCTTGTCAGCCACTGCAGGCTGCATCATTCCTGCATGTCTCCCTCAGGTTCTAGCTTTTTTCCTCTATTTCTTTGGCTCCCTGGGAGGAGCAGTATTCAACTATTAAATTTATTTTTATTCAAAATAAATCACACAATATCTAATATTAATATTAATGTTCATACTTATATAAACAATTTGTCAATATTTGTCATCCTCTTAAAGCCCCAATAATAAAGGAAACCAAATTATGAGTTAAGGGTTAATTTTCTTAGCAACTTTAAAAGATTAAGATCACCTCTACTAGATTTTGAACCTTTGTATTCAAAAGGTCTAATCAAGAAAAGCACATACAAGAGAAACACAAACCAACTGTTAATTTTGAAGAGATTTTTGCACATGGCATAGCACCCACAAAACACACACAAAAAAACCTGATTAGACTCAGGACATGCATGGTATAATTGATTGTGCTTACCAGCTTGAGAGAAAGCTTCATGTAAAAATTGAAGGTGTAATGGAAAAAAAAGAGAGAGAAAGAGAAACAATAGCACATCAGAAGAAGAGGAACTTTTGTGAGTTCCACTACATTAACATAACACATAAATTGACCTGTTGATTTGTGAAAATGACTTGTAGCAAATCTGTGCAAAAGTTCACAAGAGGGGCTGATTCCTAACAAAACTTTCCTTTAGCTGCCACCTTGCCAGAGCAAAGATAAGAAAGGAGAGTGTTCGTAATTTTGTATTGGTCACGTCAGCCTGGATGCAAACTGAAGTGAGGTTGCAGTCGGTGACATATAATATATAATATGTATATATATTACTCTATAAAATATAAAAGACAAAAATAATCACAAAGCATATTGCTCACAAAATTTCCCAAGGAAAGTTTTCACAGACTGAAAAAGTCTGAACACCACTTATTTCCACTAGACACAGATAATGTTTTTATATTAATGAAATCTAATAAATTTGAACATTGCATTTCTTGAAGGCATTAAGGCAAAACTCTCAACTTGGTGACTGGGTAGCCAAGGACAAGAAGTTGCTCTAAGAAACTACCTCCAGGAGCCAGAAAACCTCTCAGCACCAGGCTGGAGGCAGAAGAATGACACATGGTCCTGCCCGAGGAACTCGGGGCCACCTAACACCTCCTGCTGTGTGGAGCAGCTCTTCGGAGGCTTTCTATGGAACTCTGAGCCCTATCCACAGGAATTACATATCATTTGGGGAATTAACAGCAGTTAGGGCTCTTGAAAGTTACCTTTGGGAAATGGGTAATCAATTGTCTCAACTACCAAGGGATGCTCTTTGCCATGGACTTCCTGAAAACTACACACCAGTGCAGCTGCAATCCTGCCGGGCCTGAAGGGGCGTAGTGAATACTGGGCCCCACAGTGGGGCATAGAAGGCACCTCAAAATTAGACAAAGAATATTTCATTCTTCACTAACAAGTGAAAACTGTCTAAGGCTGTAAAGCAGTATTTTCAGAGTTCAAAGTTTGTTTACTTGGCTGGTATCAATCCTAGAACTCCTAAGGGCAACTGATGGTGGGATCCACTAGAAAATGTATTTTTGAGATAAAGTACCAAAGAAAGTGCCCTTTGTTTTTAAATTGGGGAGGAGAGTTTAAAAATTTAATGAGACTTAAAAAATCCAATTCTTAATTTAAGATCAAATCGAAGTTGGTACCTCTTTGTAAACAGGCATTTAACATTTAAAAGAAATTGTCCCTATGGGGAAAGAAGAGACTTTTAAGGAAAAAAAGAGCAAGATAAAACTTGCCTATGACAACCCTAACGCGGGCAGTCTGCGTGAACTATGTGAGCCTTCCTGTGAACTTTAGCACAGGTCTATTCATCACGACTTGAGTTCTTTGTACATACAGACAACACTTATGGTGCACAGCAGAACACTTTCCAAATATCTCCCTACAAAGCACACTACCTTATACAAATGTTTTCTCACATTATGGATCACCTAAATGTTGTTAAGCCAAAGAATCAACATGTGAATATGTACACTATCGGTTACTTCAGTTACTTGAAGTTTTATATTCTTTATTAAACATTCCAAAAACAAAATTCTCATATCAAAACTACAGCATTGGAAGATTACTACTTCATAATAAAAACAAGTCATTACAGGATTGAAAATAAATAGGAAATATTGATTTCTAAGGCAAATTCAATTTTCTGAAATGGATTGTGACTGATAACCTACAAGAAGGGCCATCAGAGTGTATGGTATTCTTCGGAATGATCAGAAACTGGTTTTCAGTCTTAAGTAGTAAACCAGCCAATTAGGTCATTTAAAATCAGAAACCTAATCACCTGCTAAAAGAATACTTTAAAAGGTTTCAGTAAGTGCATTGCCAGACATCTGGAGAACTAAAAAGCTGTCAGTTTCAGGCGACAATTAAAGAGCCTTGGGAGCCGCAAGCGTCAATAACACATGAGGGAACACAGAGCCAGCAGGTCCATGTGTTATTGGACAGTCACAGGCACTAACCTCAAGGACAGAGAAAGGGGACAAAGGAAATAAATATATAAGCACATATATTTAAGGCCCACAGAAAATCATTTATACTACTCCATGGACTTGCTTATGCCATTTTGCTTCTGTTTTGTGTTCTTCCATCTTTATGCACGTAAATCCCTTATGGATCTGTTTATTACAAGCATGGATATATATATATATATATAATTGTGCTACAAAACTGGGGTCTGTAAGAGTGTCTCTCTCCTGTGACGACACTCTGCAGCTGCATCTTATGGATGAACTTCTGCCGTAAAATCATACACAGCCCCAGTGACCTCTTCTCACACGGCAGTCTTAATCCCCTTAAAGATTTTACCAGAACCAGAATGAAAAGGTGGGAGGGGGGAACAAGCTCAGTTCACTGACATGATTAAGAAGGTTGGTTCCTTTTGTTTATGTAAGTTTTCCAGATGAAGTAACGTATGGCTGAATTTATAGCATTACACATTTTCCTACGGCCAGCCCTCTCAATTGAGAATTTCATTTTGTGTGTGGAAGCATAAGAAAGTGCATTGGGATCCCCGGTCTTGGTGCTGTCAGTGGGGTTAGTGGCTGTGCCGTGACTGTATGACCTGGCCATCACAGGTGAACTTACAACATAGTCCCTAGCCTCAAAGGCATACGTGGGTTTCCCTATCGTCCTCTTCATGAGTTCTTTGTGAAAACAGAAAGACTGAGTCTGCCAATAATCAGCAAGAGAACAAGATAAAATAAATAAAAATTAAAATAACTATAAGATTGTAACATCTGACAAACAACTGGTAAGGACTTTCAAAATCTTATGATCAACTTTGATGGTATTTTTCCATACAATTAATTCTAAAATATGGAACATTTTACCTCCATATTTTAGATTCAGAAATCCCTTGCTCAGACCAGAAAAAGAAATCTTAATTTAAGACTTTAAAAGGACAACTTGTAGATTGCATTTTTATTTGATGTACATAAAGATGAATAATAATTAATGCTCAAGTGGCATACCAATCTTTAAAGATGTTCAATGAAACAAAATTTTCTTACAAGTGTCAATGGCTTCCAATAAAAATATATTATCCTGTTTAATTATTTGGAAACAAAAATCAGTTATGCATGGGAAGCGGCTGTGGCTCAATCAGTGGGGCTCCCGTTTACCATGTGGGAGGCCCCGGGTTCGGTTCCCGGGGCCTCCTGGTGGGGGCAGGCCCGCCTGCACGGCGTGGTTGGCTGACCCGGCGAGCACAAGCAGCAAGGGGGGGATAAATGAATAAATAAATAAAATCTTTAAAAAAAAAAAAAAAAAAAAAAAATCAGTTATGCTAAGAAATGTTTGCAGAGGATATGAACAGTCTGATGACAGAAACGGATTATTGAAATCTGGATCTGAAAGCTGTAAAACATGATAAATTAAAAGACATATTAAAATCACAGGTTTGTTATTCACTTAGGACACTTTTTCCTAACTAAATTATCTTTGGCACAAGAATCTTAAGGTAAAAAGTAGAATAAGCCAAATGGTAGCAAGGACGGTAACATTTTAGTCAGGGAGCCAGTAAGCCATGTACTTTCTGTTGAGATTGCTTTAAAATCAAATTTATTTCCCCAAAGTTTAGATCTCTTTTTTGAACTTCCTAATCTTACCTCTATCATGTATTCCCTTCTCTCTCTCTCTTTCTCTTTTTGCACTGCCACTTCCTCCTGAAAGAAGGCAGGCACATTAAATCTGACCCTAACAGATTGTCCCAAAATGATGGAAGCAAAACATTTTTCTATTTATTTAGTTGAACTATTTTTCTAGTTGTCTATGCATGTGTGTTTATCCTCAGGAAAACACACTCACCACTTAGGAATTTTTTTTTTTAACAGAAGTTTGCAGAGCATGGATCTGAGGAATAAGAAATGAAATTTGTTTTGCTAATTATGGTAAAAAAGACTCTTCCTTTAAATCATCAAAATAACTAGTTTCCCATTTCACTGTTTTTTTGTTAAGTATTATATATTTTTTCTAGTCATCTTTTTCATACACATTGATTACTGACATTCTTTGGTCTTTTCTTAAACAGAGAGAGGACACCATGACAGATTCAGAAAACATTTGCAACAAACAGACTCTGCAATACTGAGAGGAAGAATGGAATAGGTGTATAAACAAATGGTAAACAATCATGAGTATTCAATATACTTCAACATGAGATTCCAAAAGACAAATACAGAGATATTTATCATAAAGGTTTTAGAAGTGACAGAGATGGGTTAACTGATGTATAGTTAATGTAAAGTTTTATAATCTAGCAGCAAGTCCTAATAATAGAGCTCAACAATATCCACCACCCACATTTGAAGCCATACTCTGCCTTCTCACAATGGCTTTCGTGCAATCTTTAGGAAATTAAATTTCTAACTCTTAACCTGATATGCTGGGTAAGCTAAAACAAGAATATTCTATCAACTGTATTTGATGCACAAAATTTTGAAGTTTTCTCATTAAAGGGACTCTGCATAAAAAGAAATATTGTTTTTGCCTTTTATTTTAAAAGGCAACAACCTAGTTACCAATTTATATTTATAATCTTTATAAGTTATATATGTTTATAATCTTTTTTACATAAAGCACTTTTTCATAAACTCAGTTTAAAATAATAATAAAAAAGATGACCAGGTCAACAGTGCCTACCATCATATTCGCCCTGGTAACCAGCTGTTGTTGATTCCAAATCTAAAAAGGTCACCTCTCATCTAGTTTATTAGTTATGGGTTAGAATCTCTTCCCATGACAACATGTCAGCTGACACTCAAGGAGAGAAAACAAAACTTAGGAATTTTTAGTTTAAACTAATGCTTGGCTTGACTTTACCTGTACCTAATCTTTATTAGCTCTAAAGGCTGGTATACAACTCTGGCTTTAGTGATAATTAACTATTAAATTAATAAGTATACGGAAAGACGTAACTTCTCCTGGAGATCCCAGGAGAAGAGATTGGTCAAAATTGTGTTTGTAAAAGAAAGCATCCCATTACAACTGCCCTGCAACTCCCACAGGACAGGACAAAACACCTTGCTAAATGTTTGTCTACTCTTGATTGCCACATTTCATTATTCATTATTAAAAAATATTTTCGGAAAGCTTTTACTAGACTGACCATGTAGATTTATTCAGGAGGTTACAATTACTGTATTCCAATTATTTTTCTATAAACCAAACTGGTATCTATATTGGGTCAATTCTATGAAATGCTAAGACACCAGCACATACAATCTTTTTTTTTTTTTTTTTTTTTTTAAGGTGGTACCAGAGATTGAACCCAGAACCTCACACATGTGAAGCAAGCACCCAACCACTGAGCTACACCTACTCCCCAGCACATGCAATCACTTTTTAAAAAAGATCTATTTATTTATTTATTTCTCCCCCCACCCCTCATTGTTTGTACTTGCTGTCTGCTCTCTCAGTCTGCTCATCTTCTATTTTTAGGAGGCACCGGGAACCAAACCTGGGACCTCCTATGTGGGAGGGAGGCACCCAATCACTTGAGCCACCTCTGCTCCCTACAGTCTTAATTGAATGACAAGTTTTAATAACATCCATTTATGGGTCAATAATATTATAAAAGATTTTCCCTGAATGCAGGTGTTATAGAATCTCAGACTCTGTAAGCAGATTCCTTGGATTGAAATTCTGGCTCAACATCATCCTAGCTTGATCTTACAGAAATCCTTAACCTTTTTATGCCTTGATTTCCTGATCAGTAAAATAAAGAAATATTAGAACCTAGGCTTCGTGGGGTGGGTTGAAGAAAAGTAAAAGTGCATATCATAATAAGCACTCAATAAATGTTGATTGCTAATATTATTATTTTATCCTTTAAAGATAAATACTGATTAGGCTTTTTCTAATCACCAGATATTTTATCAACATCTTCTAATTTAACCAAAATAGTTAATGAAACCACTGTGACTTAGAACATTTCCCCTTAGAACCCTGATGTATGGCTCAGGGAAAAGTATCTTCATTACACTCAAAGCAGTTAATTATTATTATACAAATAATTTCTGATTATACAGTGATTTCCAATTCCTCATCTCATATGTCACTAGTTTTAGAAATGAATCTAAGTTTCCTTTTTTGGTAAATGAAGTTTAAATATTAATGACTTAGATGTTTTAAAGGGAAGTGGGAAAAAGTCCCTCTAAAATGTATTAGAGAAAAAAAAAAGCCTGGGCTGGCTTGCTCTTGGCTCTTTTTCCTTCCAGTCAACCTCCTTCCTTCTTTCTTTCCTCCTCTTTTTAGTTATAATGAGTCATAAGTTCTTATATTTTTATGGTATGGAAAAAACACAATGGATTCGTTCACAAACAAAATAAGTTATGCAGAACAAAACATGCAACAAAAGCACGCAAGAGAGACGGGATTCCAGAGCAGAACTTACCCCACGCTTTAGACTCCTGAAGCAGTGGATTTTGGGTTTGGAGGTCATGAACTCGTTGAAGCGATGGGAGAGGGGTTCCTTTGGCTGCTTGGGAGACTGGGGGCCGTTGGGAACAGCAGAGGGTGAGGCAGAGGCAGGGGGAGGAGGAGGAGGCTGATGGGGGGATGTTAAAAGGGACATAAGCTACATGTAAGAGATGGAGCAGTGGCAGAATAAAAATCAGAAACAAGAAGAAACAGAACAAAAATAAACATCAAATAATATTTGAAATCCAAAACAAGTAAAACACAAACAATTAAATATTTAGGCCATGGTCCAAAAGGAAAACATGTAGAATGTGTTAAATGAAGAATATGATGAAAGTGGGAGTTTTAATAAATAATGCAACAGAAGATAGTGAGATATATTTGACAAGAAGCTCATGCAGACTTTCACATGCAAACTACAGTTTAGTTAGTTATTTTAAATCAGTTTAAGGCAGAAGGGTAAATATATCTAAGCTACCTAAACTAACACAGCTTGATGGGAGAAAATGAAAGACCTTCATCGCTAAGGTGTAAAAAGGGCAAATACAGTTGTTGTTTTTTTTTTTTTTAATTAAATATTAAGTTATTTAAGGTTAAAGCAGTAATGTTGCCTTGATTGTATTTTATGTCCCCAGGTTAAGGCTGCCATGCACCTATGTATCACACTATTAAAAAAGAAAAAAGAAAAAAGAAAAATGTTCATGGATACAAATATTAACATGAATTCAAAACCAGTTAGATGTGCTGATAAATTGTTATAGAAATTTTGTGCAATATCCCCTTTCCCAACTGAAGTAACCAGCAGTCGAGGAGACTTAAGAGTGGAAGGAGTGATGGGAAACAGCCGCAGGTCATTAATCTGTTAGTGTGCATGACACCCTACAAGTGATAATGCATCTGAAATAAGACAAATGGCCATGGCAAAGATACCACCACCAATGAGAAACACTGTTTTAAAGTAAAATAGCACACTAACTTTGCATTCTGAAACTAAAGGTTTAAAATCTTAGTTTTTTAAGACTAAAGAACAGGGTAAAAATCTCCACACTTCATAAAACTCATTTCACACTGGGTCCAACCATCAGTACCTTATTTTTTTTGATGAATGGCCATAATTTTCCTTTGGATTTGCCACCAAATTTGACCTCTGATCTGCCTTCTCCTCTGGAATTAGAAAGGCTGTTATCTGACAGGGTCCGCTTCATTGGCTGAGTGTAATCCTCAAATTCGATATCTCCGGGAGGCTCAAACCCTGATTTATAAGCTTCTATGACCAGCTGTGAATCCTGAAATTAGAACATCCCGCCATACACAAATATATTCAAATAGGTACTTTTCATACAATGAATTATAACATGATTCCATACAGATGGTATTCTAAGGAAGTTACGTCAATTGGTAATAGATTTTTCCCAACAATATTTTTGTTAGAAATACTCTAAATAAATATAATTTGTAAAAACTACCTAATTGAAAATTTGATAACTTTCGATAACTATTTTTCTCTGTTTGGAGGAATAAATATTAAGAATTCCTCTGCTCAACTTTTTTTTTTTTTTTTTTAAAGATTTTATTTATTTATTCATTTATCCCCCCTTTGCTGCTTGTGCTCGCTGGGTCAGCCAACCACGCCGTGCGGGCGGGCCTGCCTTCACCAGGAGGCCCCAGGAACCGAACCCGGGGCCTCCCATATGGTAAACGGGAGCCCTACTGATTGAGCCACAGCCGCTTTCCTCTGCTCAACTCTTGAGAAACACTGGCAACACATCTCTTAGCCGATTTCTGTTTTCTTCTCATCTTTTTGGGTTTTTTTTTGTTTCTACCAGGATAGAAGCCTTGTTGAACTGGCCTCTTTTCAGGACTTTTAATTCCCCCTGGATGATTATTAGGAGGGAGGAAAAGTTTGTTCTGAATGGTTATGGAAACTCTTAGATCATTACAATTTATTTAATTTTCAAAGGTTGTACAATTATAAATGGCAAATTGACTGTAGAATAACACAGAATCCTTTTTAAAACTAAACTGGTATTACAGTATTTTTTTAACTGCTTTGCTAAAAGCAGAAAAATCAATGGATCATTATTACATAATTCCCTTGGAAAATACAGTATTACAAATATCTGGTTTCCATCAAAGTTCTTAATGCAACTTAGTATACACAAAGTCAAAGCAAGGAGTAGATGATCTAATTTCTTGGATCATTGTGGTTCAAAGATACTAATTTATTGCTTAATTTTTCTTTAAACACATATTTGTTCATGGTCTATTCTAGCTTACTAGAATGTAAGCTTTCTTCTGTTTTTCCTCTACTGTGTCCCTGGTGCCTACATGGTATCAGATGATAATGGTATACAATAAATGTTTGCTGAATAAATTAATGAACTGAATGCCTACTGTATGGTGTACACTCTGCTAGGAACTTTGGGTTCAACAATGTGGGGAACTCAGAACCAGGTGGTACAGACAAATGCATGCAGAAATTACAACCACAATGATAGATAGATGATAGATGAATAGACAGATAGATAGATAGAGAGATAGAGGTATAGACAAAGCATTACAAAAACATGTGATTTGTAATAACCTAACTCAATGATCATCTGATGTAAAACAAACAAACAAACAAACAAAAAACAGGAAAGACATTTTAGAAAAATTTCATGTTCTAATATGAGGCCACATTTTAATTAGCTATAGCTATTTTAGCTAATACTTAATTTGCAGGTGTTCCAGAGACTGCCAATTGTCTCCCAGTAGTAAATCACCCTTCCTTCTTAGGAACAAGAATCCTGATTTTAAATTGTACACACTGGCACCCAGCTCAAAGGCTTTAGCCACATAACTATTTTTTGATTCTGAGATATAGGTAGAAGTTCAGTATTCAATTTAAGGAAGTCTCTCTAAAGGAATGGCAGGGAGCCCTTCTCCATATATTACTTTTGAGAATTTGGATGTGATGGTTGGAGCTCTAGGGGCCATACTGGAACATGAGTTCATGAGGATTTTATGGCCATGCATACATGCCAATGCTGAACCCTCTTTCTATAGACATCTTTTACACAAGAGAAAAAAAAAAATAAACCATCTTGTTTAAGGCATTGTTGTCCCTGTTATATGAAGCTAAACCTCTTCTAACAGATTCATTTCCACAATCATGTGTGCCATCACCTACCTCAATCAATTATAGTAAAAACATGGTCATTTGAAATACATGGAAACTAATCTTACATAAATAGATCAGTTTGGACTTTTAGGTAATCATGTGATTTTAAAACTGCACTTGGGAAGCGGCTGTGGCTCAATCAGTAGGGCTCCCGCTTACCATATGGGAGGTCCCGGGTTTGGTTCCCGGGACCGCCTGGTGAAGCCAAGCCCGCCCGCACGGCGTGGTTAGCTGACCCAGCGAGCACAAGCAGCAAGGGGGGGATAAATGAATAAATAAATAAAATCTTTAAAAAAAAAAACAAAAAAAAAACAAAAAACTGCACTAAGTAGGAAAGGGAATATCCAATTTGCTGGAATTAGCAGGGCTAGGAGCTTTCTATCATTTTAGACCATTTAAATAATTATAAATTACCTCCTTCAAGTGTTAGCGCAAACGTAACTTCTTAGTATAATTCCCTCTCTCCCCTCCACACAAGTATTTTGTATCACCCTTTCCTTCTTTATATTTCCCAAAATACTCATCATGTTTAGTACTCTGATAATATTCTCGTTTATTTTGTTTATTGTTTTTTCCCTCCTTCAGAACAGTATCTGGCCCTTGTGAATGAGTGAGTTTAAACATGTGGCAGACCCTGTTTGTTTGGGGAGTATAAAGAACAAGGTGGTAAGGAGTAGAAGAAAGAATACAGGCTTTGGAACCAGACAGACATATTAACTGTGTGACCCTGGACAAGGTCATAACTTCTCTAAGCTCAAGGTTCTCCCTCAGTGGATTCTGGTGAAGACCAAAGTCCTGGAATGAAGAAGGTGTTTGGTAAATGTTCAGTGAACAATTTTATAAAAGTACCATCAAATTTTCTCAAAATGAGATAAAAAAAAAAAGATAGAGCCACAATTAGACATCAATAGGCAGAGAAAAAGAGGCACAATGAACTGAAAACTACCATAAAAATTCCTGTGATCAAAGCAGCAAGATTCTGCCAAAAATTGAATCTGCAAAAGATAAACTGAAAAACATATCTAAAATATAGAAGGGATGCTTGGAAAGATGAATGGAATATGCAAGGAAAGATGACCTATGTGGATAAGGAAAGATCTGACCTTTGGATCCTCAAAGAAGAGAGAGCAAAATGAAACATTCATTCATTCCAGCAGGAGCTCCAGGGTTCAGTCCTTCTACCAAGGCAACTATTAAACAGGAAAAAACTGAACAATTATTCTGAAACTCTGGAGGCCAAAAGAACATGGTACAGAGTCCAGGGAGGAGCAGGAAGAAGAGACTGATAAACTACAGTAGAGAACAGTGAGTTGCTATCTTCACACCAGGCAGCTGGTGCCCATCCTCTATTATTGCCGCAGGGCGCTATGGGGTCCAGTCCCTGGCTGGCTTGCTGATGACAGAAAGGGACATAGAAATCCTCTTCCCCCAAAACAGGGGTGGCATGGCTGATCACTGATCATGGCTTTGACTACTGAATTTGGATCCCTGGGTTCCAGATGTTGTTTCAATCCCATCCCGGATAGGGTCAGAGGAAGTGAAGATATAAAGACACAGTGCTTCCTTGGAGCTGCAGGGGACAGTTGGGGATGGGGGTGCTGCCCTTGCTGGGCAGGCCAGAAAAGCTCAGCTTGGGAAGCTGTCAAGAAGGGTGCCCTTTCTCATCCCCTCCAGAGGGCATTCTGAAGCTGGTTTGTACCCCTTCCTGAGTCCATGGCCCTGTTTTGGCTGGGAAATATTGGCTTGGGAAAGTCTTCTCCATAGTGACCCTTCTTCCAGAATTTGCCCTCCAGGCAAAAGCAGCTAGAGACAACATAAGGAATGTAAAAAAGTAGAGAGGCAAAACAAAAACAAACAGAACAGATTAAGATTCCCAGAGAAGGAACAGAGGGAAGGAAGCTTTCTCCTGGAGGTAAAACAATTGACAAAAGTGACAATCTTAAAAATTATACTGCACATCCAGGACAAGAATCAGAATAAGAGCTGAGGAATATCTGATCAGTTAAATAGGGGCTATTCTAGAGGTCTAGAATAAGATAGACTAAACATCAAAGAAGAGCCTTACCACAAAGCCAATCAACAATAAATCCCTAAGCAAAAGAGAGAAACTGACCTTCAGAGTAAATGCATCAAGATAAACAGATGCCTAAACATCAGCAAAAAATTATAAACCACACTAAGAAACAAGAAGATATGGTCCAGAAAGGGAACAAATTAAAACTTCAGAGGAGACACAGAATTTGGAACAATTTATCAAAGAAGTTCAAACAAATATCCTAACTCAATGCAAGAAGATGAAAGAAAATAAGGCTAAAGAGATAAAGGATATTAAGATGACAACATGTGAGCATAAAGAAGAATTTGAAAGTATAAATAGAAAAATAACAGAAATTATGGGGATGAAAAGCACAGTAGAAAAGATTAAAAATACACTAGAAGTATACAACAGCAGATTTGAAAGAAAAAGCAAACTAGAAGACAGGACAATCAAATCCTACAGACAGAAGAACAGATAGAGAATAGAACAGGAAAAAAATCAAGCAGTGTCTCAGGGATTTGAGTGATGGCATGAAGCACACAAACACACATGATGGGTGTTCTGGAAGGAGAAGAGAAGGGAAAAGAGGCAGAAAGAGTATTTAAGGATAATGGCTGAGAAAATTTCCCAACTCTTATGAAAGACATAAATATACATGCCCAAGAAGTACAAAGTACTCCAAACAGAATAAATCCTAACAGACTCTCAAGTGATGTTGTTACCGTTGAAAAGTACCTGTGGTGACCACCAAAAGCAACTACTAACTATGAGATGACTAAATAAAGACTCTTTGGAAGGGAAAGGAGGGAGAAAGTTGTTTAACAATTTACTCATTTGAAATAATGGGACCACAAACAGTTGTAAATTAGCCCAAACTACAATACTTACATTTTTCTGATCAATTGAATCGGCTGCCTTTACTATTTCATCCAAGCATTTCCCAATAATTGGTATCACCTGTCGATCAACCTCTGCATATGTCTTCATTGATTCTCCAATTCTGAGTATCCTCCTTTCCTCCATCTCTTGTATTTTCTGCAACATTAGATTTGTGTAGGATTAATTTGGTCCACTATTACTTAAGGTAGTTATTTTTCAACAACATTATTACCTCTAACAAATTCTTTAAGTGACAAATAGGCCAATAAAAAGGGGTTAGAGCTATAGCAACAGTTCCTCCATAAAAGCCAGCTGTACACATACTTAAGAACATTTATGTATATATTTTCTCATACCATTTTTGACAATCTAAAATAGTCAAAAGAAAAACAATCAAAAGGAAAGAACTGTCTGACAGTTGTTCAAATCCCACAATTCTATGAATGCTGCTTTAACTACTAAACTTAAGCTGGCATTTTTGTAACCAGAATGGTCCTGTTAGCAAAGAGTGTTAATCTAAGAATGACAGTCCCAAGACTGGAACAAAATGATTGCAGGTGTGAACCAAAGAATCATATTAACAGATTTGGAAATTTTCAAAGGCTAATGATTAATCTTGAGATTAACATGTATTTAATTCTTAATGCTGGTCAATTCTTGGTCTAAGTACTTTACAAAATGATTTAATAGAAATTTGGAATTATATAAACACTTAGAAGATGAGCCCAGTAGTCATGATTCAGAAGCAACGTATTTCCAAGCAAAGCAAAATATGAACTCTGAGAGATTTGAGTCATTTACCTGAAAGATGTTGGGTATGTGAGTATGATAATATTCATGCTGTTCATGGTTGAATTTCTGAAGAATTGATGAATAATCTGCTTTACTGTCCTCTGCCATTTGGTGACGTATTTGAGCTTGTTGTCGTGCCTTAGGACAAAATATGAGAACACCCTCATGTTTATACAGAATAAATAAAAACACAAAATTGCAAACTGGGGAGTCTGAGGGCCAAATTCACCGTGAATGTGCTATATTGAATAGATGCAATTTTTAAAAAAATGTTTTGAATTTGAATTTGAATTTACTTTAGGTAAGGAGTATACATTCTAGTTTGTCACAAACCCCACCATTCTCTATTGTCTTAACTTGGCTTGTACCTTCTAGTTTGACACAAGTGCCACCATTCTCTATTATCTGTATTTGGCTCAATTCACATATTTATGTTACCTGGATGGCCCTTGTAGGAACCTCTGCTCATAATATATTTTTTGAAGGGGCAGATCCATCAATTTTTTATTCAATTTTCAGTGGGGGTTATGAACTAAAAAGGCGTTATGAACCACTCATCAAAATGGAGTTTTCTAAAACTCTCCACTACATTTATTTTTAGAATATACTTTAATGAAGCAGTAGCTATGGTATCTCTCTATATTTTTTATCTTCTATTTTGTATTTTACTGTATTGCTTTTCTCTGTAAAAAAAAAATCAACAATAAAATCATAAATCTGTTTCTTCTAATTCATATTTTAGTTATTCTCATATCTAAAAGAAAGAGGCAAGGTTGACAAGTTGTAGAATCTATTTTAAAGTTCAAACAAGACTGTATATGAATTCTAAAGTCATCTACAACAACAAAGGATTATTATGTTGATAATAACATCTTGGACTGATATAGTACTTTTGGGGTACTTTGATAAATATAATTTCATATATCTCTAACACAACCTGAGGTCCACCCAGGGTAAAAACTAGCCCTTACCAGATGAAGATATGGCTTGGCCTTAGGGAACCTGGCAAACTTACCACTGAGCTGAAAACACAACAGGAAAAGGGCCTTGTTCCAACATAACCAAGACAACTATTTTGTTTTGTTTGTTTGCTTGTTTTTGGTTTGTTTGTTTGTTTTACTGAACCAATGCTACAGAAAATTAAGACCTAATGAAAGACAAAGAAAGAAAGAAAAAGAAAAAGGAAAAGGAAGAGGAAGAGGAAAAGGAAAAGGAAAAGGAAGGAAGGAAGGAAGAAAGAAAAAGAGAGAAAGAAAGGAAAAGAAAGGAAGGAAGGGAAAGAAAGAAAAAGAAAGAAAGAAATTAAACATTAAAACATCCAAATGTAAACACAAAGAAGAAATACTGGAGTCTTTTGTACCACTTTTTGTCTGATAATTGGTAACACCTAGCAACGGGTTTTAGCATCTTAACATTTTGTATTGGTTTCCTGCCTGTGTGACTTGAAGGCTTGACCCAATTCTCACTTCCTTGACACATTTTACTCATATGCCCAAGGTAGTTACATTTATAGTTGCTTCCTTTATTTTCTTCCCTATTCATACATAAATACTTCCCAAATGAAGGTAACAATATCAGCATTTCCAAACTAATTTCCTTATTACCAAGGCTTTTTCAGTTTCTTAAGGCCTTTAGTTATCTTAATACCAATTTATCCACTTCTGATCTTTACTAGGTTTCTTTTAGCTGCCACATTCTTCCTCTTTGTTGGTAGTCTGTTAACTCCTTTCCTGTCCACGTGCTTGGGCTTCCTCTTCTTACTGTGTCCACTTGTAGATACATTAATTTAGTACCTAAGATGTTAAGTCCCCCAAACCCCTGCCATCCTCAGAAATTCATCCTCTTCCAACATACAGTAGCCTTCCTCTGTTTGAAAAATAGCTTTCCCACCTACATGCATTCCATCTGTTCCCCTAATGCAGCCAAAGAAATCCTTTTAACTCTTTCAATTACCAACAGCTTCATTATTATTGCTTTGTTATAAATATGAAACAAGGAAATTTCCGTGAAAGAAGATCTCAAATTCCTAAAATATTCTCTATTTCATTCACAAATCTTCTTCAGAAAAAGTCTTGCTCAAAATCCTAGGCAGTTTATCTCTTTTGTAAAGGACAGTAACAAGTAACAAAACACAGGAGTTCCCTTGTTTATTTTGCAGAAATTACTCTATTTTAAAGAATTTTTAAAATAACTTAAGTCCTGAAACAGAGATCAGAATGTCATCATTATATATATAGATAAACATGAGCAGATGAAAGCTTCCTGACAATAAATCCACTCACACCAATCATGGAATATTTTACTCATGAGAGCTGGAGGCGCTCATGCCAGGAGGTGCTTCAGCACCATTTGGATGGAAGCTGCTGTGCTCTTCTTCCCAGCTCATTAGAGCCCTCTAATGTTTTAGCTTCGGCTATATACTTGCTTTTGTAAGTATATTAACTCATAATTGTTTTACGATGCCTTTCACATTGTTTAAAGCAGTAATCCAGAAATATAACTAGGAACCAGTAGATGTAAACTATGGAAGAAACTGAAATAAGGAATAATATGTATAAAAAATCCAGCCAGAAAGGAGGAAAGTTAGCCGAACTGGGAAAAAACCCAAACCAAACAAACATATTTATAAGGGACAGGTCTACCTTTTATGTTAAAGCAGCATACTCTTTGGGAGTTTTTCTTGAATACAAAAGCTTGGACATAAGATGCAAAAGTCTTTCTATTTCTACAGCTGCTAGTGTCTCTCTCTTTCACTAAAAGGAGTATAGAAACACTGAAAAGCAGCAAGTACTGTATCAACTTCTGCAAGGCCACAGCAGAAAGACAGGACCGTCTCATTTTCTCAGTCTCAGGATCCAGCTGCTTTGAATTAATATCCACTCTTGAATCTCAGGCCTAGGAATGTGGCATTGTTCTGACCAAGTTTTACTATGGAAAAAAATCTATTTTTGTTTAGTAAGTTATATTTATTTCACAACAGAACATAAGAGTTATTCTCTAAAACTAACATCTGAGTCAGTTACTCATTATTACAAATATATTTTTAAAAATATTTTTAAAAAACTTAAAATATTATCAATAAGTAGATATTTTATAGAGTGCCTTCTAATGACTAAGGCTAAATAAAGATTATAACTATCACTATTTCTCATCTCTTTTTAAGTCAGTCTAAAAATAGCAACTATTATCTCAAAGAGGTTCAGTATTTCCATTCCAAAACAGACCATAGCAATTTCTTTTAATTGAATTTCTCATTCTTCTGAGACCGAAATACACTGCATCTTATAGCAAACATTTCTGGAGGGCAGAAAGATGTTAAGAGGATTTTTTTTTTTTTTTTTTGAGCCAGAGTCACAGAATTTAGAGATAATATTCCAAAATTCTAGACTGACCACAGTTTCCTCAAGCTGTAAAGTCACAGACAGCTTTGAATAAGATCAGACCACTTTCAGTGTCAATCAGAAAGACTGAATTTAAACTTTAGAATTTCTTTGACAAACCCTTGGGAATCTCCCCAAATAAATCCAAACAGGCCTAAGTATGTACCTCTTAAGTATGACTTCACTGCTTGCAAATTCTTAGCATAGTCCATCTCAAAGTCCTTATGGAAGTAAAGCTGAACTGCCTAAAAGGTCAGAGTTGCAGTTTCTAAATAAACAATATTTCAGAAATTGAACTGCGGCCCAACTTATAAATTCTAATGGGTTCTAAGACAAAAATACTGTAATCGTTGAGTTAACTAAATTTAGATTAACATAGCCAGCTGTACAGTTATTTCCTGTTTAATCCAGTATTGCCTTTTCCCTAATATTTCAAAAATATAAGGGAGAAAATGACACCGATGGCTGAATCTTAATCATGAAGGTGAACTAAGAAACCTACTCACTTTCACGTGGGGTTTGCTTATCTTTTTTTAAGGGCTCTTTATGGCTTTTATTTTTTATTTTTTATTTTTATTTTTTTAAGATTTTATTTATTTATTCATTTATCCCCCCCCTGCTGCCTGCGCTCACTGGGTCAGCCAACCACGCCGTACTGGCGGGCCCGCCCTCACCAGGAGGCCCCGGGAACCGAACCCGGGGCCTCCCACATGGTAAACGGGAGCCCTACTGATTGAGCCACAGCCGCTTCCCTCTTTATGGCTTTTAAACTTTTAACAAATTGAGCAAATATGGACTGAGCTACTTAATATTCACTGAATAAATAAATAATGAAATTCATTAATTTGTTTGAACATGACCTAAGACCTTTTAGAATTTTATACACTTAAATGGTAAACTATTATAGCAGCTTTCAGAGTTTTTGGAAAGCTCCTTTTTCCCTTTGTTAAAAGGATATGATATAACAAATTATAAATGCTCATTCTTTTACCAAAATTTTGGGAGCAACGAGGAATACTTAAAGCCCAAACATTAGTCAATGTTCTCTGGAGGAGCTGTACTTTCAATATTTTATTTCATCATTATCATAAGAAGAGACCAATTGCATTTTAGGCTGGAGGGAAAGGGGACTAAATCTAGATTTTTTTCCCTTTCCTCCAAGAGCTAACTATATTGTACCACAGACAGGATGCTTGTAATTATTATCCAATTAGTGGCAACCTATGGCAGCAGCTCCATTTAGCTGGCTGGTGGCCCTGCCACCATTCCTAGAATCCAGTCACAAGGAGCCTGAAGACAGGGCTGGAGACAGGCTGAAGACAGGCTGGAATCAAGCAGCACACTTGATTCTTGATTCCCTTCTTCAAACTATCTAAGCCACTGATTTAAGATTGTGGAAAAAATTAAACAGATTAATTTAACAACTTGAGTTATCTGACCACCTCTCTAAATCTTTGCCCCCAACCCCCCATTAAAAATATCTGCTTTCTGTAAATAATTCAAGTTTTCAGAAATGTATAGTTTAGAAAGTAAAAGTCCTGGCAAATTCGAAATCCTGATAATCACTGCTAACAGTAGCAATCTTGAGTTCTTAATTTGTGGGGCAGATGCTGAAGTCAGCTGAGGAGAGGCACAGCAGTCTGGGGCAATTCACTGGAAAGACAAACTCTTGCCTCAAAATTTCCCAAAGCACAGCTGCATTACACACAAAGTAATCACCATACCACAATGGTCTCCAATTAACAGCTGACAGCCTTGGTGAGTCTCAGAAACACCAAGAAGCTCCAACCACTAGAGAACCTTGCCTTTTGACTAGGGCCAAATGAGAAGTTCATGTATTTTCACAGCATCCAAGTAAGGTAGGGGCCACAAAATATTATTACCTGTTTTTCTATGTATATTTGAGATCAGGCAAACAGCAAACTGTTGAGAGTCCATGTAAACTCTAACTGGTACACTGGATTTCTCTAGCATTTTTCAATGATTAGGAATAAAACTGGTTTTACTCTAGCCTTGGACATAGCAATTCTAACTTCTGGAAATGTAAACTAACAAGATAATTTTAAGTGTTCACAAAAGATATCCATCACAGTATAGCTAATAATTTGTAACAAATTAAAAGTCCAGTAATGTGATTAGTTAAATATTATGTAATATCCTTGATAGACTAATGTGGAGCCTGTACAAAATAATGTAAAATATGATTTTTGCTTCAGCGACTTTGGGACAGATTAAAAGTCCTAAACTCTGGTGCCAAAAAAAAAGTAAAATAATATTTAATGACATGGAAAAGGGAATGCTAAATAAAATTTTTTAATTGTAAAAGGTTCCAAACAAAATTTATAGCATAATTCCATTATTTAAAAAAAAAAAAAAAAGATTAATAATGATCGCTTCTAAGAAATATGATTGAGCAATATTTTATTTTACCAAAAAGATTAGTAAAAGAGACAACTTCTATACTGAATTCCAGAAACAGTGGAAGATTGAAGAGGTATGGTTTGTATTTATGGCCTAGGAAAAAAAAACTCTGAAAAGTTTGTCCAGAGCAATGTTGTTGTATGATAAATGGCATTGTTTAAATTACCCAGCAAACTGTTGCATCTAGAATACATTTTCAAGCTCAAGACTAAGAATGTATTTAAAAATTCCTATTCAGACTGAGTGCTGTGAGTTTTTGTTGGAGACTTCCAGGCCAGGGCCTTGCCAAAACAATGAATCTGTCTTTGATAAAATTTAAGGGCAGACTAAAATACAAAACAGAGAAAAACTTCAAAATAAGTTAACCAAAGAAATATGCCTGAAATATTCCAGTCATTTCCTGCTTTAAAAAAAAAAAAAAAAAAAAAGGATTTTATTTTTTTAATACTCTTACAAATTTTTAGCCCCAGTGCAGTAGTTTTCTTTGGGGCACAGTCATTGAACTAGGAGAGAATAGGGAGAGATAGCAAATGAGATCAGCATCCCAATCTCACACAGGCCATTCACTTGCTAAATAGTTTTAAGAAAAGGTTTTCTGTTCTATACCCTGACTGCCTTATTTGAAAAGTAGAATTTGAAATATCTGTTTACTCAAGGTGAGTGACAATTTTTGTTAAAAGAGAAGAAGCTAAAGCTGTTTGTTCATCTTGATGTTGGCACACCTCCCAGGTAGGCTGGTGAAAACAAATTTGATATGAGCTCAGAGATCTCGGTAAGGTACATACGTATCATGGACTCCAAGGCTTGGCGCCCTCTTCCTCCCTGGGTTCTAATGCATAGTCACTGGCAAGAGACTCGAGTTTTCAAATATGGTAGATTTGAAATTGATTATCCTTTTCCCTTCCCTTTTTCCCCCTTAACAAATAACCTCATTTCAAAATGTGATGTTCACAGAGTTTTATATATGTATTACCATTTTCTGTTGCTGGGGGGCTACTGTGAAGAACAGAAATATTTAAAGAACTTTGTAAATACTGTTCTAGAAAAGATATGATTCTTAGTAGAGTAAAAATATTAGTCACATTACTTACCGCGGGGAAAGAAATGAAAATACCATACTTCTATTTCTTGAGAAATGTGAGGTATCTGGCAGTAGGTTAGCAACTAACTGTTCACTCTTAGGGCCCAAGCAACAAAAAGAGGTCTAATCAGGAATGTTTGCGACTAAAATCTTACATATATTATTCCATAATATACTACCAATGAAACCAAGAGATGTAAAATTACCAGCCCTTCCTTCACTTTAGCCTGTATTAGTTCCTCTGTTTTTAGTTGGGCAAACCCTTAAAAAACTTCTCCCAGTGACCACAGCAGATGGCTAGGAAGCTTATTTAGTTCTCAGGCTATAGGATGGAGTGGAAGAAGAGTCTTCTCTGAACAAAACCAAGTCTGTGCCATCCTATACGGCTGGTACAGGAATCCCCAAGCCAAGTATTAACATAAAAATTGGTTCCCAGTTGTCTGGCAGACAGTTGACTCTCATGGTGGTTTATTTCCTTTTGTATTTTATGATTATTATTTTTGTGTGTGTGTGAGCTAATCTTCAGCATGGATTATTTTTTCTTCTGGGAATCACATGAGAGCAGGATTGTAGAAGTAATTCCCAGCAAAGTTTTCTGCCATGAGAGTCACCTGCTAAAATAGAGGGAATAATGAAACCTAAAGAACCTAAGCCAAAAGAACAACTTGAAAGAAAATATGTCAAGAATATTTTAAATGATTAGAGAAAAAAACAAAAACAAAAAAGCACAGAACAAATTTTTTAAAATACAAAACATTTTTAAAAATAAATGCTCAACTGTGTAATTATACCAAATACCCTTGATTGTACACTTTGGATGAACCATATGCTTTATTAATATGTATCAATAAAATTGATTTGTTAAAAAAAAAAAAAGCAAGTGAAACCATAAGAAATTAATAAGACACTATAAATAAAGATCAGAGAGATCGGTGGGAAGCGGATGTGGCTCAAACAATTTAGCTCCCGCCTACCACATGGGAGGTCCTGGGTTCGGTTTCTGGTGTCTCCTAAAGAAGATGAGCAAGACAGTGAGCTGATGCGATGGACAGGTGTGGCGAGCTGACGCAACAAGAGACACTAGGAGGAAAACATAAATAGAGACACAACAAAAAAGGGAATGGAGGTGGCTCAAGCACCTCCCTCCTACATCGGAGATCCTGGGTTTGGTTCCTGGTGCCTCCTAGAAAAACAAGGAAGATGAACAGACACAGCAAGTGCAAAC
Source organism: Tolypeutes matacus (assembly GCA_026826555.1). NCBI lineage: Eukaryota > Metazoa > Chordata > Mammalia > Cingulata > Chlamyphoridae > Tolypeutes > Tolypeutes matacus. Next base: position 1,792,313 of record JAKSZT010017719.1, on the reverse strand, counting down.
AACAAGGGGGTAGAGAGAAATAAATAAATAAATCTTTTTAAAAAACAGATCTGGGGAAGCGGCTGTGGCTCAGTCAGTGGGGCTCCTGTTTGCCATGTGGGAGGCCCCGGGTTCGGTTCCCAGGGCCTCCTGGTGGGGGCGGGCCCGCCGGCGCGGCATGGTTGGCTGGCCCAGCGAGCACAAGCGGCAAGGGGGGGATAAATGAATGAATAAATAAAATCTTAAAAAAAAAAAAATAAATAAATAAAAATAAAAATAAAAATAAAAAAGAGATCTGGAATAGAACTAAACAGAACTGTTAGAAATAAAAAATGGAGTCATTGAAATTTTAAAACACAATAGAAAAAAAAGCAAAAGAATAAAACAAGACCAAAAAAAAAAAAACAAACAAAAAACAACTCAATAGAGGAGTTAAATAACAAATTAGAATAACTGGAATAGAATTATAGAAGTAGCTAAGAAAGCCACACCAAATCCAATTTGGAAGCATTTTATTTATTTATTTATTTATTTTTCTTGCCTAATCCTTTCCATTATGGGGTCCCTGGAACTAAGGGCTAATGTCAATTGTTATTTGTCATCTTACCCAAACCCACCAGTTTCACTCATGTCTATAAACTGCTTAGTTCTGTAGGCAAGATCAATATCTAACAGTGAGGAGCTCGTTTAATGTAATCCAGTAGTAAAGCCACACAGTACACGGACAAGAACACTGAATTTGAAGCATGGAAATGTGCTTTAGTCTGGGCTGTAACCATATCAGCAGAGCCACTTTAGGCTTTAGCATCACCCTTTTTAATTATAAAGAGATAAAAAAGAGTTATGGAGAGGATTAAGAGTCATTTGGGACAGCGGGTGTAGATCAGTGGTTGAGCGCCTGCTTCCCATATACAACATCCCAGGTTCAATCCCTGGTATTTCCAAAAAAAAAACATTTGGAAAAATATAAAACACTTTTCCAGTATAAGTTGTTTTTTTTTTTTTTTTTTTTTTTTCAGGGGAGAGCACGAACGCAGTCCCCCACTACCACAAATTATGCAGTCGAGTTTCCCGCATTTGGGGAAATCGCAGGGGTCAGCACATCCGGAGTGCAATGGATAAGCCTCGCCCTGGGAAAACCACCTTCATGATCATGGTATCTCCCCTGCCAGGTAAGTATCCAGTATAAGTGTTTGTGAGGCAGGTTCAGTAATATTTCATTCCACCATTTGGTACTTAAGCACCTTCATCATCTATTTCCAGCTCACCTCTCCGGCTAGATCCTACTCAGGCTGGTCAATGTCATCATTGTTTCCCTCATTGTTTCCCTCAGCACCCTGGATGGAGTTCTCCCTACCTCCATTGTTCTCTCTCTGCTCCCCCTTTCCAATTTCTACATACCTTTCATATTCAAGTCCCAATTCCTTCTTTTTCTTTTTTTAAGATTTTATTTTTATTTATTTATTTATTTATTCATTCCCCCTTTGCTGCTTGTGCTTGCTGTGTCCATTTGCTTTTGGCATTTTTCTGGGTCTGCTTGTCTCCCTTTGTTGAGTCATCTTGCTGCATTGCTCACCACGCTGTGCAGGCCGGCTTGCCTTCATCAGGAAGCCCATGGGAATCGAACCTGGGGCCTCCCATATGGTAAACGGGAGCCCAACCAATTGAGCCACAGCCGCTTCCCCCCAATTCCTTCTTGAGGCCTTCCCCAAAAATCTTTAATCCACACAGACCTTTTCCAGAAGCAAAGCCCATCAATGGTTTTTGAGCTTCTAGTATTTGCTGACCATAGGACCAGGGGATGTACCTTATTAACAATTTTTTAACTGCTATTGCCCTGATTATCTTCCGCATACACTTTGACATGTTACATATGATACACTATCTTATACTACATTGACTCAAGTTTTCCTTGTCTCCTCTTCTCATCACTGTTTGCTAACAGGGCCATGCACTATTTGTTCAATAACCATTCTTGTTGAATGACTTGATGCCTCATATGTTCAGAAAACAGTGGACTGATTAACAGTAGGTTGAGAGAAGAAGCCAGAAGTAATGCAAAGAGAACACAAACAGGCAAATAATAATAATAGCGTCAACCAATTAACTGCAATCCAGCAATAATCCAACACTTTACATACATCATGTACCACTGAATCCTTACAACCACAAATTAAGAAACAGGCTCAGGGATGAAATAAAGTGCCTCAAGCCATACCATTAGTAAGTGGCAGAAACAACGTTTAAACCCACTCCTATCTGATATTGAGATTAAGAATAAGCTCTTGGCCAAGCTAGACCACTTACTACCAGTGAAAAATAAAATACTTTATTTACTGAATGAGTTGCCATATGGAAACTCTTAGAATGATCACGTAATAAGTGCTAAGTGTTTGAAGCTATACTCACATACACATATACACAAACACACACAAATAAGCAAATAAAACATAAAATTTCTCAGGAAATTCATTTTTATCTTCAGATCTAGGGTATAAGAATGACCTGTCATTTTACTCTGCTCTATTGTTATTTTGCACATTAACTTATATGTTGGTTTAAATTTATGCTCCTAGGAGTACTAAAGCTAAGAAAATATTCTCATGTCAACATTTTAATGTAAATGAAACAATGCATATTGGAAATGTTTCATTGAAGAGGTTTTTAAAAAGTATTTGGCCTTTATAGTAATTTACTTTTGGTAGAACCTCCCACATTTCTGATATTAAATATTACTGAGATTTTAACATTCCGTTTCTTTTTAGATGTATATTTAACCAAATTCCATTTTTAGTGTAAAAAACCATTTACTTCAAAAACAATTAAAAGTAAAAAATAAAGATAATAGCAATTCCTAGCAAATGAATCAAAACTTGTAGGTAAATATAATTTTTTTTTTTTTTTTTTTTTGAGGTACCGGGCCCCGAGATTGACCCCAGGACCTCCTATATGGGAAGCCAGTGCTCAACCACTGAGCCACATAGTCTCCTCTGAGTTGGTGTTTTCATTTGTTTGCTTTTTGTTTTTTTAAGGAATCACTGGGAACTGAACCTGGGACCTCCCATGTGGGAAGCAGGCCACATCTGCTCCCGGTAAATACAATTTTAAGAATATTTTTATATGAAATATTTAATCATAATAAATAATTGTATGTTCCAATGTTCCTATCACAAATTTACTTTTAATGGCACAAGTAAAACTGGGTATCACAACCTCTTTTTATTTTTTTAAATTTCATCCTAGTAATACCCATTTAAAACAAGGGTCAAAGTTATGCCCTGTTTCCAAACATAAAGTACATTTACTCTGCACCTAGTTTCCACTAAATTCTATTTCCTACATGGAGCCTCAAAAGAAGAAAATATACCCATTATTGCTCGGACGAATGTTAAGAATCGAAACCATCTACATTCAGGATGCTCATTTAATATGAATATACTGAGAAACAAAGTACACAAAATATAAACCCCACAGATGTCCCTGCTTACAGGATCATATAAACAAGAGAATAATAAAAATGTGTTTTTAGAATCTTTCGTTTGAATATTGATCCACTTGTTAAAGAGAATAATTATAACAACAATACCAATGTTTTGGCATTTAGTTTTTAATTCTATAGTGCTCTCTTGTTTTAATAAAAAAGTATTTTACACTGAAAGATCAAGCTGCTGTTGCAAATTTATTTCCTGCATTCAAACTACCCACTTCCTCTTTCTTTAATTAAAAAAAAAAAGTTTTCTCAATCGTTTCAGTGAACAATTCCTCCAGATAACTAGGCAGACATTTTAAATGAAACGTATCTTACATGAAAGAGACATTTTGTATGAAACATTAAAGCTATTAACATGTTCAATAAAGATGTTAATCTAGCAGTTACAGAAAGGCAAACAAAAAGTTTAATAGTACAATTCCTTATACGTACAATAACTAAAGTAGTCGTCTTGCTAGAGCCTGTTTCCCCAAATGGTAAAAAAATTTAACACTCTGCTACTCAGCTGGCTTCCGTTGGCCTAGAACTAACCCTGCCTCCCCTTTACAGAGCTGGTAGCACTAATTCCAACTGAATAAAACTTTCTAAACTACTAAATTTCATTTGTTTCCTTGAGATAATAATCAAACTGATAATTATCCAAATTAAATTCTTTTTTCTTGCTTAAAATTAGCATAGATTCTTTATTATGATTTTATTTTCCCTTTAAAATATTCTATTATTTAATATATGATAGATATAAAAGAGTCAGTGTATATTTTATAATTATAAAAGATGAAATTTCACCTTTTATCACACATTTCTTGGAATTCTACCTTAATTCAGAAATGACTGGAGATTTCCTATACTTTACAAGGACATCTATATAGAATGGAAGGTTAATAATGTTCAAAGTCAAATAATTTTAAAAGTCATAATTTCACAGAAAAACGGAATGCAAACTCCCTAAGAAACTGATACCTTGTTCTAAGTATTCATGGTGAAGATATTAAGTTAACTTTTTTTTAACATTTCATCCAATCGGATTATAAGGTAAACTCATAATTAAGCCAGAAATAAGGAAACTTATCACATTGTATGGGGAACTCTCCGTTCTAGTCAACACTAAGAATGGCAATGAATTTGAATGAAGAAACCAAGTTAACTGTTTTGTGGCAAACAACTGCCCATAAAATTGAGATTCTAACAGTAAAAGAATCAGACAACTTAAATGAAATTAAACCTATAAAGAAGAAATTGATACTTGAGTTTAAAAAAGCACAACTCAAGCATACTAACAATTCCTGCAGCTATTTGTAACCACTAACTGGAGTTTCTGTTAAACAATATCCTATTTTGCATTTCAAAATTATGTAAGAGCCATCAGTCACAAGGCAAGGGTGAATTAGAGAAAGGGAATTATTCATCGCCTGACATGGATGAACTCAGTTTGATGCATGCATTTAGAAAACACTGTTCTCTCTGTTCAGAAATATTAGTTCACATTCCATTCATTTTGATAACCTTTTCCTTTTTCATCCCAACACCCGCTAACCAACTGTAGTACTATTGGAACACAAGGGTTGGGTACTGCCGCACATCCAAGTTTGTCTAGCAATTTATTATTCCAAAGCAGAGTGACAGACAAACCCTGATTTTTAAAGTCTTTGACACCCAAATGCCTTTCAGAGTTGTCTAGGGGACAAATGGGAAAATTCACAATACAGTAAACCATGTATTAGGAAGAAAACAAAAAGCAAGTTCCTTAAACTCAATGACTGTGTGACTATATTTTGGTATCTATGGCACCCCCACACCTCAGCATGTGATATGCAGTGAAAAATGATGAGGGAATGAACGAATGAAGGTGAACACCTCACAATTTAGGAGTTCTGTCAACTTGGATGTTTTAAAATGAGTAAAACCACGAGGTCATGGTCTTACCTTAGAATTCACTTAAATCAAAATAATTTTGTGGTAACTCATGTGGGGAATATGTGAAACTAGAGATAAATTCAGAATATAGTTGGATAAAAAGCGTCACTAAGCAGAAACAAACTGCAATCAAATTAAATTGCTAGAAATATTTTTATAAAATAAATTAATGGTTACATAGAATTCTGTCTTCAAAAACAATCTCCAAACTACATAGAGCTTGAAATGCTGAATCCATTAAAATTTCAGACTGCTGTCCACTTCTCCAGTGCACACCCACTATGCTCCAAACCCACAAAAAATAATCAAGAACACACGAAGAATTTAATTACTCAAGTTGAAAATGAACAATGGCCCTTTAGCATATTTCAGTTCTGATAGCTCAGGTCTTCTCAGAGACAGAGGGAGCCCCAGAGAGAATTGGTTCTCTGTACTCCTAAGTGTGATCGTTAAAAACCTGTGACTTGGAAACTATCACATTCTGGTTGTCTAGGCCTTTTACAATTGCACAGCAACATTTTAAATCAAAATCACCCACATAGCAATGAAAGGCATACCAAAAGGGTTTATTGGGATAGGCAAAGATTTTTTAAACAGGACACAAAAACTACTAACCATAAAATAAAAGATTGGTAAATTGAACTTCATTAAAATTGAGAACTTCTGTTCATCAAAAGAGGTCAGACACAAAAGCATACCGCATATATACTACATATATATATATATATATTCATATCCAGAATATAAAAAGAAGTCCTACAAATCAGAAAAAAAAAATCTATTTTTAAAATGGGCAAAATACTTGGGCACTTCACAAATGACATATGAAATGACATATGAAAAGATGCTCAATATAATTTTTCATCAAGGAAATACAAATGTAAATTAAAACACAAGATTTCACTCTACAACCAATAAAAAGGTTAAAATGAAAACACTGACAATACCAAGTGCTGGTGAGGATGAGGAGCAACTGCTGAAGGAGTGTCAATTATGGTATGACCACTTTAGCAAACTCTTTGAGAGCATCTACCAAAAGCCAAACCTATACCTATGACCCAGAAGTGCTTCTCCTAGATATATATACCCAAGAATATTGAAAGGCAATGGTCTGCCCACCAAGAGACATGCATAAGAATGTTTATAGCAGCTTATTCTTAATAGCCCCAAACTAGAAACAACCCAAAAGTCCATCAAAGGAGAAAGGATAAACAAATTGTGGTATATCCACACAATGCAATACCACACATCAATTTAAAATGAATAATACAAACTACCACTATATGCAGCAAAATTATGAATCTCACAAATATAATGTTAAGTAACAGAAGCCAGACACAAAACAATATGTATTATATAATTCAATTAGTATGAAGTACAGAAACAGACAAAATTAATATATGACAGAGGTCTGAATAGTGGTTACCATTGGGAAGGGTCAAAGGAGCCTGCTGGGATCCTAGAAATCGTTCCTGTTTGGGTTTTGGTTACATGATTTCATATATAGGTAAAAATTAATTGAGCTGTCTGCTTAAGATGAGGCCATTTCACTGTATGTAAATTACACCTCTGAGGAGGACCTGGGCTTGGGGGTGTTAAATGGTAACACTCGAATTGGGCAGATTTAGGCAATTTGAACACAGTGCTTATGAAAAATGTGGTTTCAATTCATATGTGGGCTATTAAACTTTTCAAAAAATAAAAGAAGAAAAATCAGGCTCATACTCAAATCCTAAATAGTTTAGAAAATGCATGCATGCTTACAGTGCACCTTAAGTACAAAAAGCAAGTTAGAAAAGCCTATTCTACTTATAATGGGAACAATCACAATGTCTTTATAAACACAAGGCCAATCATCTAAGTGCTGTATGGCTGACTGCTCGAAAAAGGAAGATGAGTTATTTCAAATACAATTAGATGACTTAATCATTTTAGGAAACGGGGGGGGGACGGACATTTATATTGGATTCAAAGACTGTCAGAAGTCAAAATGGGAAATTACATTAAATAATGATATGTACTGAAACACCAAATCCTTTTAGCTTGATAATGACTTAGGTTTAAAAGGCAATAAAGTAAAAAAACTGATATACAGTCAAACTACTGTTTGTTTTGGGAAATCATAGTGTTTCAAGTCACACTCAAAAGCAAGATAACTTAAGAATTTTAATGTTTAGACACTGCTCTATCAGCTTCAATGTTTGTGATGCCCAAATCGGGTAATTTATCATATCCTTGGGGAAGAGATAAGTAGTACTTTCATAAAAATAATAAAATAATACTCTCAATATAAAAGAAAATACTATATCTTTGAAACTATTCAAATAGTCAAGGGTAGCAATTCATTTTGGCAATATTAAAATCGCCTTTGTATCTAGCAATTGTACTTCTGAGAACTTAATTACCTTGGATCTGACCTGAGAAAGGACAACAAAGAAAAAAGTCATTCTGGAAAATTTTGAACCACAAGTTTACCCTCAAGTATGTGTAACCCCCAAACGCCAAGCTGAATATTTAGATTGTTGCTGTCCTAGCTTGGTAGTGCCCCCTAGTAATGCCTGCTCCCTCCAGAACCCACTTTATACCCAGGCCTCAAAGAATTGCTACAGATAAAAGTCCAAGGAACAAGCATTCATAATCATATACAATCTGTTCTGTACCTCCTATTTCTCTGCTGTGACTTATACCTTCTTATGGGAATGAAAAATAGGGTAATTATGTTGGTATAACACAAATCTTTCTGGCCTATATGCAGTTTTTTCACAGAATGGTAAAGCTTGGAACCAATCAGGGGTAAGCTTTCTCGTGATTATTGCTATCTCATGATAGCAATATCATGAGGCCCCTAAGAGAAAAGCTAAAAATCTACATAATTAAACCAATGGCTAGCTTAGTGGCTTCAAGAACTGCTACAATCTCCATTATTTTGGGGTAAAGAATGAGGTTAGGAGGACAAATGCAAAACCAGATATTTCCTCCTGTATTAAAACAATAGGTAAATGCAGAAAACTATATCCTGGATCAGATTTTTAACTTTGATGAAATAGTCTCCTTAGAAGTGAATGTTCTCAAGGACCCACATGTCCAATGAGAAAGGACAAGGGTTGACTGTGATGCTAAGTGCAAATGCTGGTTTATTTTAAGGGTGCTAGTAGTCCCACTGACTGTTGTTTTGTTAGTGCACTGGTTACAAAGTTCTATAGGTATGTAACAATCTATTCTTAAGTCTATTTTCCCCATAAGTCCTGTTTTTATTTTTAGTATCATTTTTTGCCAAACATTAGGTTCTTTGGCAATACATTTATAGCATTATAGCAGAAATATTTGTATCTCAAAAATATGCTGTAAACAAATCACCATAAATAAGTTAGCAGAAACAACAAACTGAAGAATCAGGCCCACAAAGATTATAGTTACTGAAATTAAATAGAAAATATAAAATAGACTTTGAGGCATAAAGTATGACCGGAGCTAAAGAAGATCACTATTCATTTTAAAAAAATTAAGTCATAGTGAAAATATTACAATTCTAAACTTTATGTGTTAAATAAATAACTTCAGAGTAGAAGAGCAAAACTGACAGAAAATAAGAAATTCTGCTCCATTACTGCCATAATAGTTAACACATGCACTGACCACATATCAGAAATAGTTCTGAGTAGTCTTTACATATGAACATATTAACTCACTGCAATCCTGTTCCTCAGCACCCCTCATTTTATTGACAAGGAAAGTAAGGTACAAGGAAGTTATACTTCTTTCAGAAATTGTTAAAACAAGCTGACAAAAAATCCCTTAAAAACAAAGGGGGTATAGGATTTTTCCTTTTGGAGTAATGAAAACGTTCTAAAATTGACTGAGGTGATGACAGCACAACCCTGTGATGAAAATGAGAGCCACTGAGTATACACTGTGAATGGATTTAGCATGGGACTGTATAACACAGGGAAGCCGGTGGTGGAAGTTGGACTGTGGTTAACAGGACAACATGAGAACGTTCTCTCATGAACAATAACAAATATTTAATACTAATATAGGGTGTTAATAATCAGGTGGATTGGGGAAAATATACCAAATGTAAGATGGGCTATAGTAATATTTTGACGAGCTCTTTCACAATTTGTAACAAATGTTTCACAACAATGCAAGGTACTGATGTGGGAAGATGTATGGGAAGTTTATTTGATGGTATGCATATTTGTTTTGTTAATTCACAACTTTTTCTATTAAAAAATCCTTAAAGGAAAATTTGCATAACACAATTAACAAGGTGATCTAATGAAAACATATGGAGCTCTATAAACAAAAATTGGAAAGTATACATTTTTTTCAATCACTTATAGAACATTTATAAAAATTGGCCATGTCCTAGGCCATAAAACAAGTTTTAATAAATATAAAAAACTCAAATAGAATTTGTATGACCATAATGCAATTAAATTAGAAATCATTAACAAAAAGATAAGTTTAACTATGCCATACATTTGGAATTTTATTTTATTTTTTTAAAGATTTATTTATTTATTTATTTATTCATTCATTCATTTATCCCCCCCTTGCTGCTTGTGCTCGCTGGGTCAGCTAACCACGCCGTGCAGGCAGGCTTGCCTTCACCAGGAGGCCCCGGGAACCAAACCCGGGGCCTCCCATATGGTAAACGGGAGCCCTACTGATTGAGCCACAGCCGCTTCCCACATTTGGAATTTTAAAACATGCTTCTATATAAATTATAGGTGAGAAACTAAATTGTAAAAGAAATAAAAAAAATCTTTAAATGAACAATAAAAAAAAAATATGACTCTCAAAATTTGTGGGGGGTAGGTAAATAGTACTTAAATGAGAAATTTGTAATCTTAAATGCCTGTATTAGAAAACAAGAATTGTTGAAATGAAGTATCTGAAGAAAGTTTTTAAAAGGACAATAAAATAAACCCAAAGACATTGATGAAAGAAAGAAAGAAAGTGGGGGAGGGAGGGAAAGAAAAGGGAGTGAGGGAGGGAGGGAGAGAGAAAGAAAGAAAAGAAGGAAAGAAAGAAGAGAGGAGAGATGTTTTATATATATATATATATAAATATCAAAACCAAGTTGAGTTTGTCCCAGGAATGCTAATTTGGTTCAATAGAAGAAAACTGAAAAATGTAATTTACTACACTAATGGATTAAAGGAAGCAGAAAAAATACTTGATCAGTATCAAATCAAGATTTTAAAAAAAAAACCTCGTTAAAATGGAGAGTTAATGCTCAAATTGTACAGAGTTTCTCTTTGGGTTGATGGAAAAGTTTTGGTAATTGATGTGGTGATGGTAGCACAACATTGTGAATATAATTAATAGCACCTAATTATATATTTGAATGTGGTTAAAAAGGGAAATTTTAGGTTGTACATATGTTACTAGAATAAAAATTATGACAAAACAAACAAAACAACCATAAGACTGTATAACACAAGCAGTGAACCCTAATGTAAACCATGGACTACAGTTAATAGTACAATTATAAAAATGTGCTTTCATCAATCGTAACAAATTACCACACCAAAGCAGGGTGTTAATAATAGGGTGCTATATGGGAACTCCATATTTTACATATGATTTTTTTTTGTAAACCTACAGCTTTTCTAAATATGTGAATGCAATTCACCACATTAATGGATTAAAGGAAGCAGAAAAAATACCTGATGATATTCAATATCAAATCATGATTTAAAAAAAAAACCTCTTCTTAAAATAGGAAAAGAAGGGAAATTCTTTAACATAATAAAGGGTATATTAAAATAATTCTTTTTTTTTTTTTTTAGGAGGTACTGGGGATTGAACCTGAGACCTCGTATACGGGAAGCAGGCATTCAACCACTTGAGTTACATCTGCTTCCCTAAAATCATTTTTAATAGGGAATCATTTGAAAGATTCTCTGTGAAATAAAAATGAGAATAGGAAGTCCAATATAACTACTTCTACAGAGCATAATGGAGGTCATACTAGCTGAGTAAAATAATAAAAAAAGAGGTAAAGGATTGGAAAAGAAAAAATACAATTATCATTATTCACTTGTGATATGGCTGTCTCTACAGAAAACCCGAAAAGTAAGTAAAAAGAGTTTAACAAGGTGCTTGGCTCTGATATTAATATTTAACTCAGTGTGTTCTATATGCATCATGAATTTAGTCTCAAAAACACAAGGTTGAATGAATTCTGTTTGTATGAAGGTGAAAAAGAGGGAAGATTATAAAATATACTATTTGAAGATATATATACATGAAGTAAAATTAGGAAAGACAGCAAGGAGTTGAATAACACCAAATTCAGCAAAAGTTTACCTCCAGGGTAGGGATAAGGAAACAGATTCAATCAAGGATAGAGACTTCAAAGGCACCAATAAGATTTTATGTTTTAGATAGATTATGGACAAGCAGGTGTTCCTTTTGTTATTATTCCTTATACTGCACATGTGTTATATACATATACTCTTTTTTTTTAATTAAGAAAAGGCTCTGAAAGGTAAAATATTAAGCTATTAATGATAGTTGGTGTTTTTTATGTTTTTTTATTTTTTTTGTTATTTGTAGTTTCAGATATTTCTACAATGAACAAAAATAGTTTTTATAATAAGAAAAGGCCACAAAAGTAATTTATTTTAAAAAAAAGCTTTAGGGGGCAGATGTGGCTCAAATGGTTGGGCATCCGTCTCCCATATGGAGGGACCAGGGTTCGATCCCTGGGACCTCCTGGTAAAATAAAAGAAAAAATATAGAAGATGCACCATCAGGCCCCGCGAGCAGGCAAGCCTCCAGGCCCCGTTCGCGGGTGTGCCAGGCCCCGCCGAGCCACGCAGCAAGATGATGACGTAACAGGAGAGTGACATAAGGGAGAGCCAAGATGAGAAGCGCCGAAAAACCAGGAAACGAGGGGGTGCAGGTGGTAGAACGCCTCTCTCCCACATCGGAGGTTTCCAGGATCGAATCTCAATGAAGACAGGAGAAGAAGGATGAGACACAGAGAATTGCCCAGCAAATGGATACAAAAAAAAGAGAAAACAGCAAAAATGGGGGGAAAGGGTGGTTAAAAATGGGTAAAAGTAAAATAACTCTTAAAAAAAAAAAAAACTTTAAATGAAAAAAATTACTCTACTTTTACATTTAGGATAATAAAATATTTGATAAAGAATGCATGCATGTGTTCTAGATATACCTGTGGGACATATGTGGCATTTTATCTCACCTAACTCAAAATGTTTATTTGAAAAATTTTGTGTCAGTCTTATTTATTTTCGTTTTTTATTTTTTGGGAGGTACTGGGGCTGGGGACTGGGCCTGGGACCTTGTATATGGGAAGCCAGCGCTCAACAACTGAGCCACATTGGCTTCCCCTGAGTTGGTTTTTTTCATTTGTTTTCTTGTTGTTTCTTTTTTTGTTTTTAGAAGGCACCAGGAACTGAACCCGGGAGCTCCCACGTGGGAAGCAGGCGCTCATCTGCTTGAGCCACTTCTGCTCCCAGTCTAATTTATTTTAACTGAATAACTTTTTAAATACATTGGGGAGTTGGCTACTTAATAGAAACTTATGGTGAATTTATAAAAATTTTGGTAAACTTATCAACAAATTAATATATATTTTGGTAAAGTAAATATTCCCAGTCAAAATCAAATACAGGGGGGCTGATGTGGCTCAAATGGTTTGGCGTCTGTCTCCCATATGGAGGGACCTGGGTTTGATCTCTAGGACCTCCCAGTAAAAATAAAGAAAAATACAGAAGGCGCGCGGGCCGCCAAGCCTCACAAGCGAGTATGCCTCCAGGGCCCGTGCATGGGTGCACTGCCAGGCTGCACAAGCGGGTGAGCCCCCCAGGCCCCGCACACGGGTGTGCCTCCAGGCCCCGCCGAGCCACGCAGCAAGATGATGACGTAACAGGAGAGTGACACAAGCGAGAGCCAAGACGAGACGCACTGAAAACCAGGAACTAAGGCGGCGCAGGCAATAGGACACCTCTCTCCCACATAGGAGGTTCCCAGTGAAGACAGGAGGAGAAGGATGAGAAGAAAGGGCAGGAAACAGACACAGAGAGTTGCCCGGCAAATGGACACACACACACACACAAAAGCAAAAACGGGGGGGGGGGGGCGGGGGGGGAAGTAAAAATGTATAAAAGTAAGTAAATAAATAAATCTTAAAAAAAAAAAAAATCAAATACAGAATATTATTCAGCCATAAAAATGAATGAAGTCTTGATACATGAGACAACATGGATGAAGCTGGAAGACATCATGCTGAGTAAAATAAGCCAGACACAAAAGGACAAATATTGTATGATTTCAATGAGATAATTAGAATAAGCAAATTCATAGTCAGAATCTAGAGTACAGGTTACCAGGTGATGAGGTGGAGATAGGGAACAGGGAGTTAAGGCTTAAAATGTACAGTCTGTCTAGGGCAATGGAAAGTTTTAGTAATGGACGGTGGTGATGGGAGCAGAACATTGTGAACATAATTAACAGCACTGAATTACATATTTGAATGTGGATAAAAGGGAAAATTTTTAATTTCTATTTATGTTACTAAAAAAATAAAATAAAAAATTTTTGGTATAATCAAATAGCTGTACATTCATCATTTCAATCATTATTAGAGCATTTTCATTATTTCAATAATAATAATAATAATAAAAAACACAAAACAAACAAACAAGAAAACTCTTTACCGGTCAATCTCTCTGTTTTCCCTGCTGTACATAGCTGCTATTTCTGGGTATTCTTGCACAATTATCTACTTATTTATTAAGCAGTTCTATTGAGATATATTCACATTTCACTTGCTTTTTCATGTCTCATTTTTTTATTTAAAAAATGCACAACTATGTGATTATACCAAATACCATTGAGTATATACTTTGGATGAACTGTATGCTTTATTAATATGTATCAATAAAATTCATTTGTTAAATTAAAAAAAATTTTTTTAAAGCACATGGAACTGCACAACACAAATAGTGAACCCTAAGTTAAATTATGGACTATAGTTAATAGTACCTTTATAAAAATGTGCTTTCATCAATTGTAACAAATGTACCACACCAAAACAAGGTGTTAATAATGGGGTGGTATATGGGAACTGTATTTGATGCATGATTTTTCTGTAAACCCACAATTCCTTTAACAAAAAAATCAAATATAGTGGTTGGGAATATGTGTTTCAGTATATCAGATAATTTTAGAGGAAGGCATACTAATATACACCTAGTCTTTAAGCAAGGAATTTGGCAGAATTGGGTAAATAACTAATTCACACTATTTCCCAAACTAAACTCATCTCCAACTCATCTGGCAAAAGAAATCTATGAAAACATAAGGCTTTTCCCCAAGTAAAGTGTGAGGCTGTGAATGCCAAAATAGCCCTGGGCAGTAAAGAATGAATACTGTTATTTAACAGCCTGATCTTGTTTACACTATATTGATGACTTTTATAAAAAGAAAATTCAGCTTCTAGGGAAAACACATATCTAGCCACAAGAAGATACAGTACAAGCTTTATAATATTCCTAATTGGCAATACAAGTCCATTTAGAGAAAATGTTTCAAGAGGAATTAAAAATGCAAGCCTTTAAGGACAACCTCACTTAAGCTGAATGAAGGAATTAGAAGCCAGAAAAGCAGTATTATAAGACTTGAATGGCAGTGTTATACGCAGCCTGGTCCTTGCAGATGGCCCTGAGCAGTCTACTCCAGCTTTCAAGGAGCGGAATTTCTCTTTGAAAACACATTAAGAAAGAGCCACAATCTCCTGTAACCATCCTCCTAGAATATGTTTATGGTCTACATCTCCATGTTATCATCCTGGTGACTAAATAAACCAAATCCTCAAATCGTAACACTGAAGATTCCCCCAATCTTAGCTTCTGATCTCTACAACTGATGACACAGAATGGAAAAGACTACAAGTTGAGTCCTTTCTGTGGCTACATCAGAAAGGAGAACCTGGGGACCAACAGTCTGGGTGGGTCTGTGACCGACATTAAAAAGGGAAATAAAAGAAAGACTTTCACTTTCGCCTTACCTTTTCAACATCTGCTTTTGTAACGTTTATGTCAGCATCCATTTTCTCAAAGTACTGCTGCGCTCGGTCAGCTTCTTTACAATCCCGCTCAAATCGTCTTTTACTCTAAACGTGGAGAAAAACGGTGGTGGGGATAGAAATTATTTATGAAATCATGAGATTGATACGGAAAGATATAATTTTATTTCAATCCCCAAACATTTATTCTCTGAACTGATTTGTTATAATCAATGTCATAATTTCAGGAAGTTAATTTAAAATCTGCATTTATTTCCATCAAAATTGTGTAATCTTTGTTCTTTCCATATGGCTTTTAGAAAAATACTGTATTTGAGTTCTTTTGGTTCTTAAACATTTTACTTTAGATAATGGCTTTAGAAACAAATTAAATTAAGTTCAAATTAGAAAAATCTATAAAGACATTTTGGTGGCTGTTTGTTTGTCTTTCACTTACTGTCTCAAGTTGCTTCCAGCAAGTCTCTATGTGCTGCTGTGCCTTACGTCCATCAAGAAAGTGCTGGAAGGGGAAAACACATCTCATATTAACACAGGAGGAAAAAATTTCATCTGATTAATTAATATTTAAATATGGAACATCTAGGATGTGTACTCCAAAGAGAATTAAGAGTTAAAAAATAAATAAAAATGGAAATAAGAGAAAGAATAGGCACAGACTTTCCTTTAAATTTCTAGATATAATAATACTGAATTCTAAGGGTTATATATACCACTTGTAAAGATTACAGGATGCTTTGTTAAGATAGCAATCAGTTAGATAATTTTTTAACAGCTTTATTGAGATAAAATTCACATACCATACAAATCACCTACTTAAAGTGTATAAATTCAATGGTTTGTAGTATATCAGAGTTGTACAACTCTTACCATAGTCAATTTTAGAACACTTTCATCACCTTAAAAAGAAACCCCACCAAGATCTGTCTGAACTTCGGTGCTTATTATATTGTCACATTACACCACATTGTATTTACTGAATAAATGCTTGTTGAATGAAAAAAAAAAAAAAAGAAACCCCATATCCATTAGGTATCACACCCCCCCACACACCTCCCCTCCTCCCCAGGCCTAAGCAACAACTAACCTACTTTGCCTCTATACATTTGCCTTTTCTGGACATTTCATATAAATGGAATCATACAATATGTCTGGCTTCTTTCACTTAGCATAATATTTTCATGGTTCAACCATTTTACAGCATCCTTTTTTTTTCTTTTTTTGTCCATCTGTATTTAATTTTCTTATTTCATACATAAATTTCTTTTTTACAGTTCTTTGGATTTTTAAAAATATTATTCTGGTAACATATAAACAACATAAAATTTCCATTTTAACCACTTTCAAGTATACAATTCAGTGGTATTGATTATATTCACATTGTTGTGCTACCATCACCACCAACCATTACCAAAAATTCCCCATCATCCCAAACAGAAAGTCTACCAATTTTTAAGCATTAACTCTCCCTTCCCCACCTTCATCCCTGGTAACCTGTATTCTAATTTTTTACTATGAATTTGCGTATTCTAATTAATTCATACAGTGAGATCATACAATATTTCCTTTTGCATCCAGTCAGGTTCTTTTTTTTTTTTTTTTTTTTTTTTTTTTAAAGATTTTATTTATTTATTCATTTATCCCCCCCTTGCTGCTTGTGCTCGCTGGGTCAGCTAACCACGCCGTGCGGGCGGGCTTGCCTTCACCAGGAGGCCCCGGGAACCAAACCCGGGGCCTCCCATATGGTAAACGGGAGCCCTACTGATTGAGCCACAGCCGCTTCCCTCCAGTCAGGTTCTGGATGCATTCTGATCAGTAAAACCACCAGAATTGTCTGGCAGGTCCAATCAGATGTGAGTCGTGAGATTACATGTCCAGGGTGATTCCAAGGTGGTCGGCCTGAGCTTTGGAAAAGGAGAAAAGCAGGTCTGAGGAGAGACAATCAGGCAGTTTTAGGCATGTTAAGGCTGTTATTTCCACGAGACCCCCATGGGAATGTCTAATAGATAATCAGGTGTATGAGTCTGGGTTCAGGGTGGGATCAACTCTAAAAAGATCAGTTTGGGCATCAGCAGCAGCATAAGAAAGTTAGCTGAAGCCATAAGGCCAGATGAGATCACCAAAGGAGACAGAGATTCTGAGGAAAGAACTTTTAGAAGCAAACAGGAATATTAAGGAAATAATGTCTTTTTTTTTTTTTTTTTCCATTGACCTAAAAATTATCAGTTTCCTAAATCCTTTAATATCCTTCAACTGTGACATCACTGACTTCATCAGTTGTGATTAACAGATATCTCCTGGGCATTTTCTGGGTTATTCTCCACCTTTCTCTATGCCCAGAGGCCGACCTGCAGGGACTATGTCAATGGAATCCCTTGTCCTCTGGTTCTGATTACAGATGATAGGTTCCGGCATCTCAGAGGGTGGGAACCCAGACCTCTGGTTTCCCCTGCTTAGAAGACAGGGGTTGGCTGAGTATCTCAACCAAAGGCCACAGCTCTGGTCAGGCAGTGCTCTAGACACGGCTAATTTATAAAGTTCTTGTCATGTTACCTCCCTCTCCCTGAGACCTAAGGGCCACGGCAGTTCCCCACTCTTACTAGCCCCAGGGCACTGCAACATTCCTTATTGCTTTTCCTGAACCCTATCCACAATGTTGTAAATGCTCCTTTTAATAAATAACCGTCCTTCAGTTATTCATTTGAATGTGCTGTCTATTTTCTGACTGACAAGGTAAGCATTGGTAGTGGCGATATGCTTCAGAGAAGGTAAGGTAAAAGAATGTCAGTTATGAAGAAGTCTCCTAAATACAATCTCAGAGTCAGAACCTATGATTTAGCTAAGTCATGAAAGATGGGTAGGTCAAGGGATGAAAAGATAAAATCAGAATTTTTTTTAAAACAACAGTGCTCCGTTATAAGGAAATGTTTCCTTGTCTCTCTTTTGAGGTCATGTTTCACTCTGTACCTCTTTGCAGCAAAATCCATGCACCAATTTTTGGTCTCCATGAACCCAAGAGGAGCCAGCCGCTTGGGGTATCATTTTTCGCCTCTTATAATGGACAAAGGGCTAAAACAGAAAAAAAGAAAATCTAAAGCAAGAAAGGATGAAGTTTATGGAAGAAGTTAGAAGTAGAGCTGAGGGCTGTACTAGGAAAACAGAACTTTGGAGGACAAAGTGCAAATCGGTTTACTGACAGTAGTAAATACTACTTTAAGGGAGATTCTCAGGGAAAAAGAGATCAAGAGACAGGGAGGGAGAATATCAGGCTCTGGAAGAATCCCAGAGGGAGACAAAGGGTTCATTTCAAACCACCTCTACTAAACTGTGCCCTTTCAGTGAAGCACCTTCGGTACCGAAAATCCTGCTCAGTTCAGAAACATGACTTTTCCTGTCAAGAGGACTATTGGTATTTCCCGAGCAACACCACAGTGTTCCACTATTTGCTGAAAAGATCTCACCATTTCCAAAAGTTTTAATTTGAGATTCAAAGACAGACACAGATAGAAAAATAAAACACCAGCACCAAATTCGGAGATTTGCTATAGGATTAGCTCTATCTCTACAGCAACTCTTAAAATTAATGTTTTAACAAAACGAAAGCACCCTTGCAGCCTGCAGCAATACTGGGTGGAGGGAGGAAATACAGACAGGAACACCAGCAAAAGATGAGTTCCTCACAGGCTGGTTGACTCAGCTTTACAATAGTGAATCTTCTTAGAAAACAATAGATATTCAATGTCATTAAAAGCACCAGGGATTGATTGAAGACCCTTGCAGTAAATTCTCTTACCACTCAATTTAAATATGAATTTATTTTTAAAGGATGGTGTGTATCTTTACTCTAATGGTGAGCTTGCTCTAAAACAATTACCTGAAAACTACATTTATGACTGTGATATTTCATATGGCTCAATAAAAAAATCTAGGTGCCAGTGATTTTCTTTCTAGTCTTTCTTTCATGGTTTGTGTTCCTCCAAAATTTAGTTGGTTATAATGAAAGAAAGGAAAAAAACAACTTTCTGTGCTGTCTGATCCCTTGGGAGATTAATGGATGGAACAAAAGACCTCCTTACTTGCCTGTGTATACCATGACCTGAACAGCAGGGGTCATTTTTAACCTCTTTTAATCAGAAAAGCTATTTTGTTATAAAGTTAAACAAATTAACCAGCTTGCCAAATGTATTTGTTGTTTATTAACAAACAATGGCAAAACATTTCTTCTCTGGACAGTGAACAACTGTGTTTCTAAAAAGTGAGCCTCCAAGTTTTAAATAAAGAGGAATTGTTCTTTGGAAAAAGATAATAAGCACTTCTTTTGGAGCCAGGGAATGAAGTCATCACATCTCTTTTCTCCTATCAGAGAGGAGAAAGGAAATGCCATCTCCAGAGACTCAGAGAATACTCCTTACTTTCTCCTCTAATAAGATGCTTTTTTTTCTGTTTGCTTTTATTTTTTTATTAGTTTATATTATCTTTTTTCCCAAGCTTCAACTTTAAATGACACCCAACAGGATTTGGTAGCATACTATTAAAAAAACTTTTTATTCTGAAATACTTTCAAACTTGCAAGAGAGTTAAAAAATAAATAAATAACACAAATCCTCTACAGAGAACTCCAACATACCCCTATTTTCCCCAACCCCCGAAATACCCAGACAATTTTATTATTCTGCCACATTTGCCATATCATTCCAGCTATCTATCCATCCTTCTATCCATCAATCAATCAATTTACTTCCTGAAAATCTAAGTATAAGTTGTATACATCATGCTCCTTGAACCATTAATACTGTCATGTTATATATCTACTTAAGTACAGTTATCAAGTTCAAGAAATTTAACATTGATATAAAGCTTACAGTCTATATTCCATTTTTTCTCATATGTCCCAAAATGTCCTTTTGAGCCTTCTCATTTCCCTTGATGGATCCCGACTGGGACATGTATTGTTTTTTATTGTCAGTCTCTTTAGTTGCTCTTTCTGTTTTATTGTGGGAACATATATACAACATAACATTTCCCATCTCAACCACTCCCAAGCATACCATTCAATGGGATTAATCACATTCACTATGTTGCTGTACCATCACCACCTTCCATTACTAAAACTTTCCCATCTCCCCAAACACAAATCATACACTCACTTTGCATTAATACCCCATTGCTCCTGATCTCCACCCCTGGAAACCTGTACAATACTCTGTCTCTACCAGCTTGCATATTCTCTGGTATTTTCTTTGTAGTTAACATGTGGCTTAAATTTAACATTCTAAATCAGTAACAATCTCATTTGCTTTCATACCAACTTAACTTCAATAGTATACACAAATTATGTTCCTATATCTCTCCATGCCCCCACCTTTATGAAGTTCTTGTCATAAACGATATGTTTATACATTAAACATATCAAACCACCGATGTATCATTACATTTTAGATCTGCCTTTTAGCTTCATTAGGAAGTAAAAAGTGGAGCTACAAACCAAAAATACAGTAGTACTGGCACTTTTATTTACCTATGTTATTACCCTTACTGGAGCTCTTTATTTCTTCTTGTGGCTTTGATCTATTGTCTATTGTCCTTTCCTTTCAAACTACAGAACTCGCTTTAGTAACTCTTGTAGGGCCAGTCTAGTGATGACAAAGTCCCTCAGCTCTTATCTATCTGGGAATGTTTTAATCTTTCTGTCATTTTTGAAAGAGAGTTTTGCCAGATATAGAATTCTTGGCTGGTGGTTTTTTGCTTACAGCACTTTAATAAACATGTTATCCCATTGCCATCTTGTCTCCACGGTTTCCGATAAGAAATTAGCACTTAATTTATTTTTTTTAAAGATTTATTTATTTCTCCCCAGTCCCTCCTAAAAAGAAGATGAGGAAACACAGAGAGCACACAATGAACAGACACAGAGAACAGACAGCAAGTGCAAACAACGAGGGAGCTGGGGAGTGAACCTGGTGTGGGAGGGAGGTGCCCAATCACTTGAGCCACATCCACTCCCTGCTTGTTGTTTCTCTTGTTGTGTCAGCTTGCTGTTCTGCTCCTCTTCTTTAGGAGGCACCAGGACCAAACCCATGACCTCCTATGAGGTAGGCGGGTGCCCAACTGCATGAGCCATATCCAGTTCCCAGCACTTAATCTTATGGAGGCTCTTTCCTTTTCTTTTTTTTTAAAGATTTTATTTATTTATTCATTTATCCCCCCCTTGCTGCCCGCGCCCACTGGGCCAGCCAACCACGCCGTGCAGGCGGGCCCGCCCCCACCAGGAGGCCCCGGGAACCGAACCCGGGGCCTCCCACATGGCAAACGGGAGCCCCACTGATTGAGCCACAGCCGCCTCCCTCTTTCCTTTCCTTTTTTTTTTTTTAGTTTTTGGAGGCTCTTTTCTATGTGACATGTTGCTTCTCTCTTGTGGCTCTCAGAATTCTCTTTATCTTTGGCATTTAATAGTTTGATTATAAAATGCCATGGTGTAGACCTATTTAGGTTTATCCTGTTTGGAGGATCACTGAGTATCTTGGATATATATTCATATCTCTCAATAAATTTGGGAAGTTGCCAGCCATTATTTCTTTGAATAGTCTCTCTGCCCCTTCCTGTCTTTATTCTTCTTCTGGGACTCCCACAATGCATATATTGGTATGCTTAATGGTGTCCCACAGGTTCCTCAGGCTCTGATGACTTTTTTTCATTCTTTCTTCTTTCTGCTCCTTATACTGGATGATTTCAATTGTCTTATCTTCAAGTTCACTGATTCTTCTGCCAACTCCAATCTGCTGCTGAACCTTCTAGGGAATTTTTAATTTGTCTGTGTGGTCTTCAGCACTATTTGGTTCCTTTCATAATTTCCATCTCTCTTTAGATATTCTCTTTGTGTTCACTTTTGTTTTCCTGATTTCCTTTACTTCTTTGTCCTTGTTTTCTTTTAGCTCTCTGAGCATAATTTGGACCATTTTTAAAATGTCTTTGTCTAGTATGTCACTGGTCTGGTCCTCCTCACTGATGGTTTCTGATACTTTAATTTTCTCCTTTGCCTGAGTCATTGCTTCCTGTTTCCTTGTATGCTTTATGTGTTATCTCTAGAATTTAGAGTCTAAGGCATCTCTTCCTTAAGTTTGTATACAGCTTGTGTTACCACAGAGCTTTCCTTTAATGCCAGGATCTTAAAAAAAATAAAAATAAAGAAAATACCTTTCCCAGTCTTTGCAGATTGATCTACAATAGTGTTCTCCTTCAGGGCTTATCCATACAATCAGTTCAGAAAAAAGCTCAAGGCTAAAGCATACGGGCCTCCCTGATCCATTCTATGCCTGAGTCTTGTTTTAAGCATACAAGTATGGCCCTAGGAATTCCCCTGTTTACACAGATACAAATATCCCCTCTTCCCTAGGAGCTTCCTCACGGTCTTTGGCTCTGCACAGTGTGTCCTAGAATCAGCAATTACGTGCTTGACTGTTCTTCCATAGTGTTCTCTAGGAGAATTCCATGAGTGGCCTTTTACACGCAGGGCAATTTCTAGGATGGCGAGTCCCTCTGGCCACCACCAGACAGATTAGGCCAGATATGCATGCTCCCAGTACGTGTGTGAGACTTACTCTGCTCCCTCCAGAACTGGGACCAGGAAACTGCACTGGGAGCATGGGCCAGCTCCACACCAAGCTGGTGAGGGCTGGAGCAGAGGCCAGCCAGGAAGCCAGAAGATTCTACAGCTTTTAAGTAGCCTTTTTTTGATTCAGCACTCCTCATTACTGCAGTCCTTTAACTGTTTCCTGGAGCTCTAAGAAACATGTTTCTGCCAGTTCTTACTAGTTGTTCAAAGCTTCTAGCCAAGGGGTGTGGGGGGGTGCAGGTGGGGAAGGACAAAACCCTGAAGCATCGCATTCTGCCATCTTTCTATAACAAGATGCTTTTAGCTTCTTTTATTTTTTTTATTATTATTATTTTTTAAAGATTTTATTTATTTATTCATTTATCCCCCCCTTGCTGCTTGTGCTCGCTGGCTCAGCCAACCACGCCGTGCAGGCGGGCCCGCCTTCACCAGGAGGGCCCGGGAACCGAACCCGGGGCCTCCCATATGGTAAACGGGAGCCCCACTGATTGAGCCACAGCCGCTTCCCATTTTAGCTTCTTTTAAAACATAATAATAGAATAAAAAATGCCTGATGGTATCTGAGGTGACAGCTAAGCTTACCTATTTCCATTTCAACTTTTTAGTTGAATATTAGTGTATAGAAATAAAGCATCCTTCAAATTTTTTAAAGAAATTTCCCAGTGACCAGGGATAGTTGAGGTAAAAATCACAGAGAACCTAAAATACACAAGCATTAACTGAAAGAAAAATTACAATGACAAAGCTCCCAAGAAGATTTTACTGTACTGCAAGAAATCATATTTAGGTTGAACAGACAAATTGAGAATGTTTATTAAGTATGCTATACAATTTGATACAATAGCTACTCATTTTAAATATATATATAGATCCCCAGTGCCTCCACCTATATATATATATATATATACCATTAATGATCAAAACTACATAAAAAAGCAAAATATGTCATTGAGGTGAGAATAGCCACTTCAAAAAAAGACAGCAGCCAAAAATTAAAGAAAAAAATATTCAACTAAGAACAGCTTACCATCTGGGATTTTAAATAAAACTCCGATTCCACAGATGAAAACAAAGAAACATGAAGACTTGAAAAGGGCAAAGTAAAAAAAAAAAAAAAAAAAAGAGCTTCCAGAAAACATGTTCTGTAACAAATATTGTCATTTTTTCAAAAACAAGTTATGAACAGTGTAGTTGGTTTGAACACTAGCAGCTTCTAAGCCTGACACTGAATTCCCAGAGTTGAATAGATATTTACATAGACTGGGTGGAAAAACAATAAATCACCTTCAGTTTTGCTCCAGTGAGCATTCCTTACCCTCACTTAAATCCCAAACCATAAACACAGAAACATTAGTGACAGGAGTGGCTGCTTTAATTAAGGCCTGTTATCCAAATTCATTTACAAGAAAACTACCTCCTCAATGAACCTGTTAAAGTTTCCTAAAACGCCTGCCTCCCAGCATCATGCCCAGGGGCTCCACTTCACCCCAGCACTGGTGGTCTGGGCTACGGCAGGAGCCTGCACAGGCGGTCAGGCCTGAGTAGTGCAGGAGGCCATGTGTCCTTCACTCCCACTCCTCCTGCCTCTCTGCCCTGCTGTTCTGTTAGTCTCAGACGGGTGTTTGCTACCCAGTGCTCTCTATATCCATCAATTTGCCTAGACTTTAGCAGTCTTTTTTATCCTGTTCTTCAAAATAATCCCTTCTTTCACATTCCTTAAAATTCTAATTCCTCTGAATAATTAACTCTTAGGATAAAAGGATCAACTTGTAATGATCAACATTAAGCAACAAATGGCTGATGTCCTTCACTTGATCCCTCCAAGGGTATAAAGCTGTTGCTTCCAAACCAAAACAAGGAGTGCAGGTTGATGAGGACAGTAATTGCATGCCCACCATGCGCAAGGTGCTGGTCTAGATACGAAGAAAAGAATGTGAATTTACAAAGTCCCTATTTTCATGAAACTTAGGTTGATACATTGGTAAGAGAAACAGGGTAAGGGAATAGAGAGGGATGGGGGGAGTGATGGGTGGCTATTCTAGACAGGGTGGTCTGGGAGTGACATCTGAGTGGAGGCTTGTATAAAGTGAGGGAATGAGCTTGCAAAGTTCTGGGGAACAGCAAATCTCTAAGCTCTGAAGGTGAAAGGGTGTGGCATGTTCAAGGAACAGCAAAATGCCTGTGCAATTAGACTGATTTGTGAAGGGGAGGGTGAGTGGAAGAGGATATGGTAGGAGACATAGGCAAGATATAAACCACAGCCAGCCTTAGAAACCACAGTAAGCGTGACAGGAAATTTCTGAAAGATTTAAGAAGGGAGGTGGCATGGTCTAATTTGCATTTTTAAAAGGTCATCCTGGCTGCTGCGTGGAGAATTTACTGAAGGGGGACAAGAGTGGCAGGCTGACCAGGGAAAAGCCTGCTTTACTTGTCTAAGGGAGAGTTGGGAATGGCTTGGAGATGGAGAGCTGGATCACCGACCGATTGGAGTACAGGACGGGAAAGGGGTTTGGGGATCAAAAGTTTGTTTCTGGACACATTAACAGGGCAACTCTGGGGAGCATCATTCACAATGTGGCTGTTCTCCAGGGGCCTCATTAAAAATGGTGCAATAGGGTGATGCTGCATTAGGCATCTAAAGAGAGATGTCAAACAGGCAACTGGATACAGGAGAGTCAGGTGAGATATAAAATATTAGTCAGGTAATTCTCAAAATTCTTAGAAGAAAAAGAAGGCATAACTCCAGCTTACAAGGGAGAAACACAAAACTCAAGGTCACATTTCAAACCCATGAAATCAAGAACAGAATTTGAATATCCTGATAACCAAGTATGTTATTCCATAAATGATGAAATAAAATTTCTTCAATTTACCAGACCGAAGGTTTTTTTTGTTTGTTCTGTTTTTAATTTTTATTGTAGTAATATATATACAACCCAAAATTTCCCATTTTTAACCACTTATAAGTGTAAGTCAGTGCTATCAATTATATTCACAATATTATGCCACTATCACCAAATCAATTACCAAAACTTTTCCATCACCCCAAATATCAATTAAACAATCAAAATAGGCAATAAAACCACAGTGTAAAGCTCAAGGGGTATTAGGGCCCCTGCTTAATTAAAAGAATGCCACTATCACATGTTCTTTTAAAACAAAGGCATAACAAAACAAAATGCACCTTCCAGAGATACCTAAACCAAAGGATATTAGCATGTGTTGGGGAGGGACATGATGAAACCAAACCATAAAGATTTAAAAATTATTGATGGGCAGTGACACAAAGACAATTCCTGGTTTCTTTTCTTTTTTTTTTTTTTTTACCAGGAGCTCCCAGGGCTCGAACCCAGGTCCCTCCATATGGGAGACAGATGCCCAACCATTTGAGCCACATCCGCCCCTGATTGGGGAATTGGCCATTGTAGTAGCACAACCAAAACAAACTACTGACAACTAAAAGGGATTCTTGAAAAAATAAAATAAAATAAAAAAAGAAGGGAGGGAGGGAGGGAGGAAGGGAGGAAGCAAGGAAGGAGAGATTCTTGCTTTTTGATTTATTTAAACAAATGCAATGGCTCCAATACAGAACTATTATGAAAACCAACTGCTCCTTTTCCAGACTGGGAAATCTAGACTCTGTCTTGGTTTTATGTCTCCCTACAGCTCCTGGCTTTATAACAGAATATCAGCAGTTGAATCTCAGTAGGACTAAATAAATCAGAAATGGATTTGTAATTAGTTTGATCATACAACATAAACTCATTTTAGTTTTTGCTTTCCTCCATGCTGATTATCTATTTGCTGTAATCTCTTATAAAAATATTTTCTAAGCATATGAAGGTCAGTCTGTGCCCTTTCATAAGGTCTGTAAATAGGGTCTTTCTAATACCTAATTTAAAAAAGAATGTTATAGCTTTTAGGGTAGTATCAACTTCCAAACATTTCATAAACCTTGAAAAAAAAATGTAAATGGTCAACCTTAAGTAATGTGGGATCTGTAGGCATACTCTGAGTTTTATAAGAATTTTTAGTGAGTCAATGAAGGTATTGTATAATTGTCTCCTTAGATAACTACTGCCAAAAAGTGAATCTAAGAGAGTCTGCAGCTGCAGGCAGGATAATCCCATCCATCCTATCCATGGGATATAAGCCCCCTCTCACTTGTAGGTGGAGTGGACATCACCATCCTAGACTCCTCAGGATTGGGGGAAGAGCTATGGACTAGAGTGGACTTACTGGTATTCTGTTATAGACATATTGTGATTCAAGCAATGGAAGAAATTACAACATTAATGTGGAGCCAGTGGCCACTGGATGCTCTGGGGACAGGGAGAGGGGAAAGCCGTTGTAATACAGGGGATTTTTCGGGACTTGGGAATTATCCTGTGTGACACTGCAATGACAGATATAGGCCATTTTATATCATCATATAACATGCAGAACTGTGTGGGAGAGAGTGTGGTCTACAATGTAAACTATGGTCCATGCTTAATGGAAAAGCCCCAGGATGTGTTTATCAATTGCAATTAATGTGCCCCACTAATGAAGGATGTTTATGTGAGAGGGTGTGGGAGGTGGGGCATATGGGAATCCCTAAATTTTTGTGTAACATTTATGTAATCTAAGTATTAAAATAATAATAGTGAAATTTTATTAATAATATTTTTAAAAAAGTGAATCTGCTCCTGACCAACACTTTGTGAGTAATAAACCATATTTTCCACCTGCAGGGAGACGTTTTCTTGGAGGCTTTAGCAAATGTTAGCCAGAACCTCCAGGTTCCCCTTCTGAAGCTACAAAACTTATAAAGAACTGTTGACTTCCCAATAATTTCTACTCAATAAGCCCAAATAAGTCCTAGACATTGTCATAGACTACAGTTTTGTTGATAATTTATATTTTGAAATGAGACTGAAGACAAAGTAAAGGAATGAAACTGCGTACTTTGATAAATATTTGCCCCAAAGACTGGCCACTAATTACATTATCTCTGAAAAGAAGCTGAAAATTGCCAAAAATACTGTTGGGAAGCCATTATATTAAAAAATTAAGAGCCCTTTCACCTTGGGCTTCCAGGAGTGTTCAGATTTCCTAATCATTGCAGTCTCAGATCGGACAGGGAAGATTCTAAACTGCTATGTTCTTGCAGATGGAAAGTCAAGGTTCTCTTTAAAATAATTTGCTTTTTATAAATCAACATATTTTTATGAAAATGAGCCAAGAGTGGGGAGCGGATGTAGCTCAAGTGGTTGAGCACCTGCTTCCTATGTACGAAGTCCTGGGTTTAATCTCCTGTACCTCCTAAAAAAAAAAAAAAAAGAGCCAACAGAAATATGAATGTGTTTATGTTCATGTGTTCATGTGGTCACAAGATATTATCGCAGTGGGTGGAGACCCATACAATAACCAAGAAACTATTAAATTCTCATCCTGGGAATTACATTCTTTAATAGAATGGCAAAAATCTCTAGAGTACGTAGGCAGTATCTAATAAAAGAAAACAGACCAACACATCAAGCCTTTGATATTAATCCTTGTACTTAGGAACCTTATTCTTGTGAAACTGAAACTTAGCCTAATAATATCTATTGTTACCTCCTAAGAGTTACCTCATATTGTATGATTACTTTACTATGAACCAAATATATTTTGAAACATAATTGTATAATTAAAAAAAAAAATTTATATGTATCCCATACATTTAATTGAGAAATGTATGTTTTTATTCAAAAAAAAAAAAAAAAAAAAAGAGTTACCTCCTGAAAATCTCCTTGTTACTCAAATGTGGCCTCTCTCTAAGCCAAACTCACTACCTTACCCTGTCAGCATGGGACATGACTCCTGGGATAAGCCTCCCTGACTCCGAGGGATTATTACCAAGTGCCAACCAGCAACGCATTTGGAAAAAGACTTTGACCAAAAGGGGTAAAAATTAAATACAAAAGAGCTGTAAGCTTTGTTGATATCTATCAATAAAATTGATTTTTCTTTTTTTTTTTTAAAGAGAATTTTTAAGGCTAAGAAATTTCAAAGTGAGTCAGGAGGTCATTCCAGAGGTTACGCTTATGCATGTCTCAGGTGGATCTCACTAATTGCCACAGTAAACAAAGCCTCAAATAGGGGTGCTCCTGAGGACTCTGGAGACATCTGGACACTATAGGCAAGGCACACCCCATAAAATCAGCACCTTGGACTATATGATAAACTATTTCCCCAGAGAGTTAGTTTCATTTATAATTTCCCTATACAAAATTCTTCTACCCCTTTGCCCTACACCTGTTAAATATATATCTCAGAGACTTAAATTTTTAGTCTGTTAAAATATAGGTTGAGCCCTGAATCTCAGCAAGGTTGCAGCCAACACCTGCTCTCCAGTTCATCAGACTCGCCCAGAACAACTAACAAAATGATGATGATGGATAACACCCATTCCCAAAAGCAAGCAAAACAGTCCCTTCCATCTGCCCCATAAGGTTTAGGCCCCTCTCAATCTGAAAAAGGGTGGGCATCACCATCCCCAAATCCTCAAGATTGAGGAATGAACAAACATAAGGAGGAAATGCAACTATGGACTAAAGTAGACTTATTAAGACTACAGCAATGGAAGAACTTGTAACATTGGTATAAAGACAGTAGTTACCAGAGGTTGTGAGGGAAGGGGGAAGGACGAAAAGGTGGAACATAGGGTATTTTTAGGACATTGGAATTATTCTGCATGATTTTGCAATGATGGATACAGACCATTATACATTTTGTCAAAACCTGTAAAATTATACAGTGCAATGTGTAAACAATAATGTAAACTATGGTCCATGGTTAGTAGCAATGCTCATCAATTGTAACAAATGCACCATACTCATGTAAGATGCTATTAATAGGGGAAAATGTGAGAGGGGAAGAGAAGAGGGTATATGGGAATCCCCTATATTTTCGATGCAACTTTTCTGTAATCAAAAACTTTAAAGTTTTTTTGAAAAGCAGGAAAAAAAAAAAGAGCCAACAGATTTGTGTGTCAGTACAAACATGGGTTATTAATATCATGTGAGTGAGCTGCATTGTGATGTGAGAATATAGTATATGTGGAAACTGTTGCATAAAACAATCATTTTTTCTCTTAACTACATAAACATTACTACCTTATTTTACAATTGGAGATCTGAAGATGTAAAGCTCAATAGCCAGTTCTTTATAATGATATGGTCAAGGAGAATGTCAATCTCTCAATCTATCTTACTTTCTTCTACTTCTTTTCAAATCCATACAAAAAAAGGAAGGAAACCTCATCTAATTGCCTAATAGGCTATTTTTCACTATGCCAATGCTTCTCAGAGATTCATCTACTTAAAAAATAGCAAAATCTAGCTGAAAACTACTTTTCTACAAGTATTCTCAATTGATTTGGAAATATGTTTTACATGCTGTAATGAGAGCCAGTAGTATCCTGAAAATTCTCAATAGTCCCTTTAGGTAGACAGGAGTCTGCCACTGCATCAAATGGCCCAATATGTATTATACTGATGGTTAAGAATTATAGTTATGCAAGACATTATTTCTTTTCAACAATGAGAAACAGTAGTTAGATATAAACTTTAAGAAGCAGCTTGTTTTCAATGCCATCCACCAAGTCAACATATTTAGAAGGCTCATTTTAAATCTACTGGACAACTACTGTCATGACATATGGTCACAGGAGGCCTGAACACAGTCCTATTTTCTGTAATTACACCTTGCTCGAGAAGCTCTAGGGTAGAAATGAAATGTTGTGAAATGTCTTGAAAAACAGAATGACCATAATAAGAGCTTCCAAGTACTCAGTGCCCAACTCAGTAAACCCAAGCACAGTGCAAGGTGGCTTGTACTTGTATTCTCGCAATTCTCCCTAAAACTCTGTAAGGTAGTTGTATTAGTCAGCCAAAGGGGTGCTGATGCAAAATACCAGAAATTGGTTGGTTTTTATAAAGGGTATCTATTTGGGGTAGAAGCTTACAGTTACCAGGCCATAAAGCATAAGTTACTTCCCTTACCAAAGTCGATGGCGTCATGTTGGAGCAAGATGGCTGCCAACATCTGCCAGGGTTCAGGCTTCCTGGGTTCCTCTCTTCCCAGGGCTTGCCTCTCTCCACAAGGCCAGCTGTAGACTATCAGGCAAACGGCTCACCTCTTTTCCCAGGGCCTTCTCTCCTTCTTCATGACCAAGCCCTTCTGTGTGCTTACTTCCCTGAGCTCCAGCATTAAAACTCCCCACTCCCTTCTCTGTGGTGTGGTTTCTCTATGAGTCCCCGCCCACCAAGGGGTGGGGATGCAACATTCTACTGTCGTGGCCCAATCAAAGCCTTAATCATTATTTAATCAAGTAAAAGTAAAACCTCTGAATCCAATACACTCTACTATGCCCAGAGGAAAAGACCAGTTTATAAACATAATCCAATATTTCTTTTTGGAATTCATCAATAATATTAACTTGCTACAGTAGTTATGGTCAGTCTCAGTTTACAGACTTAGTACGAGGAGCTTGGAGTTCACGTACCTGTTTATGACTGATTACACAGTAGCTGGGGGTGCCCGATCCTAAGCAGAGTTTATTGAGTAGAAAACCTGCGCCCTTTACTTTCTTCATCCAGCAACCTAGCTGGGAGTTATAGCTCTGTGGGCACAATGCTGATTTTGGCTCTCCTCTTCTTTTTTTTTTTTTAAAGATTTATTTTTATTTATTTATTTCCTGCCCCCCGCCACCACTACCGCCTTGTTTTGTGCTCACTGTCTGCTCTCTCTGTCCATTAGCTGTGTCCTCTCTTCTCTTCAGGAGGCACCAGGAACCAAACCTGGGACCTCCCATGTGGGGAGAGAAGCACTCAGTCGCTTGAGCCACCTCAGCTCCCTGCTGTTGTGTCTCTCATTGTCTTTCCTCTTTGCGCCTCCTTGTTGTGTCAGCTCACCTTGCCTGCCCGTTGCGCCAGCTCGCTGTCTTGCTGGTCTTCTCTAGGAGGTATTGGGAGCCAAACCTGGGCCCTCCCATGTGATAGGCGAGAGCTCAATCCCTTGAGCCACATCCACTTCCCTCCCCATCTTCTAAGAAAGACCTGAAGCATGCTATCAGTCCTTCATCATAACACAGTAAAACGGCAATTGGATTTATCATTTAAGTTCCAGCTCTGCTGCGTCACTTTTGGTGATAATTAACCTCACCAGCAAATGGAAATGATAGTGTTCTACAGTTGTTTTAAGAGTCAATCTTACAAAAATTAGAGTGTTAAGAAAGGTCAGGGCAGCCAAAAGTAAAAGCTCTAAAGAAGAAATTTGGATTGTATAAGAAAATCTCAAAAAAAAAAAAAAAAAGAAAATCTCAAGTAGTCCCTTTCCAAAGCTAATTGCAGAGGAAGATGTTCACATTATTCAACTCAGCATCCTTGAATGTAAATTAAGGAAAATAAATCAATGGAACCAACACCATACATGCAAACATGCACTGCCCCAAGAGGAGGCTGCAGAGGTTGAATGCAAGCTCCACCACTGGCCAACTTACTTCACCTCCCTAGGCTGCAGGTTCCGTACCGTATGTAAAATAAGGGGCCCCACCCCAAAGGATTGTGAGGATTAAATGTAAAGGGCAATAGATGTTATCTATTATAAGCTATAAAAATGAACACTTTGGGGTAAACAATTAAGTATCCAATATAATCAGAAGAATTTAAAACGTGTAGGGTATAAACATATCACATAAAGTCACATTCTCTAGTAGTTAAATTAACGGCTATTCAGAAAAAAGGAAAAATTTCCATGATGTATTATATTAAAACACCACAAACATACATTTGTCTACTGAAATCTTTTAAAAAATTTCACAATTTTCCACATTTTCACTTTAATATAATTGCAAAATGCTTCGAGAACATGGTATTTGCAGCTCCTCCCATGAGAACTGCTGACAGAGCTGTGTACTTGTAATTCTCCTTAAAATAAAGGGAATGTTATGTAATATCACAAGATGTTATTTAATATGTATATGTACCACCTATAATTTACTCCATAAATTACTATAAATTTGAGTAAAAAGGGAAAGAAATCAAAATACAGATG
Organism: Tolypeutes matacus; assembly: GCA_026826555.1. Taxonomy (NCBI): domain Eukaryota; kingdom Metazoa; phylum Chordata; class Mammalia; order Cingulata; family Chlamyphoridae; genus Tolypeutes; species Tolypeutes matacus. The sequence goes on along the minus strand of JAKSZT010017719.1, from coordinate 1,759,175 downwards.
AGTGACTAAAAAAAGACGTGTGATTAACAATGAGTAAATAAAACAAAAGGACCCAGTCATAACACAGCAAAGAAATAAAGAATCCTCTACTAGTAAAATCCAGTCTAATTGGGAACTAAGCTGGGTTTAAGACTGCTTCTGGGAAGCGGCTGTGGCTCAATCAGTGGGGCTCCCGTTTACCATATGGGAGGCCCCGGGTTCGGTTCCCGGGGCCTCCTGGTGGGGGCAGGCCCGCCTGCACGGTGTGGTTGGCTGACCCAGTGAGCACAGGCAGCAAGGGGGGGATAAATGAATAAATAAATAAAATCTTTAAAAAAAAAAAAAAAGACTGCTTCTCTTGCTTCTCAATTATTTCTTTCACTCCACAAGTATTTGAGAGGCTGCTTTCTGCCACCCCAGACACTATGCCAGGTATTAGGGACACCAAGGCGGACAAGAAAACTATCCTTATAGAGCTTAGAGTCCAGTGTGGGGTGAAAGAAAAACAAACAAGGAAAGATAAAAAACGTTAGTTTCCGATAGATACTATGGGAAAAAAGTAAAGCCAAAGAAGGTGGCAAGAATGAGACAGGGAAGTAGTGGAGGGACTTCGCAATTTTAAATAAAGTGGACAGGAAACACCTCAATGAGTGGGTGACATTTCTGAGAAAGAAGTCAGGGAGAGAGTCTGCATATATCTGAGGAAACCTTTCCAAAGAGAGAGAAACCAGTCCAAAGGCCCCAAGGCAGAGGTGTAATGGGCATGGCTGAAGGGCAGCAAGGAAGCTACTGTGTTTGGAGGACAGGAATTCAGATTGGTAGCAGGAGGCCAGGTTATGTGGGCTTCACATCTCAGGAGTCACTCCAGAAATATAATTTATATTTCCTTCTAAGGTAAATGCACAGACTTTTGTTTAGGGAGTTGCCTGAAATTCTAAACTATATGGGTGGAGAAAGGTCAATTAAGGACACAAAGTATGAACCAAAGTAACAAACAAGAGGAAGGTATAAATCTTTGCAAGGCCAAGGGAAGTTCAGAAACAAGGGAAGTAGTCCAACAGTGTTCAGATTTATTTTATTCACTTTATGATGATATTAAGCATTTGTTCTTTATTTTGAAGCTTTGTATTGTTTCACTGCTTCCTTTTCACCATATGAAAGAAAAGGTTTTTGTAGCAGTTTGATATTGTTTATGAATTCCAAAAATAGATATTGGATTATGTTTTGTAAACTTGTCTGTCTGAGGTTTCACTTTTACTTGATTAGATTATGATTAGGGCTTTGATTGGGCCATGTCAGTAGGAAAAAACTAACTTGGGGGAGCTGGTGGTGGCTTAGTGGTTGAGTGCCGGCTTCCCACACGAGGTCCTGGGTTCAATTTCCAGACCCGGTACCTCAAAAAAAAAAAAAAAAAAAAAAAAAGTATAGTGCAGCTACTACAGGTCAGGCCTTGTCTAGACACTGGTGATACTGGTGAGTAAGGGAGACATAAGTCCTGTGGCAGAAAGTACTTTCTTTTTTTTTTTTTTTTTTTTAAGATTTTATTTATTTATTCATTTATCCCCCCCTTGCTGCTTATGCTCGCTGGGTCAGCTAACCACGCCGTGCGGGCAGGCTTTGCCTTCACCAAGAGGCCCCGGGAACCGAACCCGGGGCCTCCCATATGGTAAACGGGAGCCCCACTGATTGAGCCACAGCCGCTTCCCTCTTCAAGGCAACTTTACCAAATTCTCCATGCCCTTCAATCTGGCTGAATGACTGCTTTGACCAGTAGAGTAGGTTAGAGGGACACTGGAACAGTTTCAGGTTGCCCTTAGCTGGCTTAGCAGCTTTGCCTCCTGCCTCTCACAGCCCTGAGCTGCAACTTGAGAAGTACAGCTACTCTGGTGGAAAGGGTGCCTGAGGGTCCAGCAGTGTGAGTGAAGAGGCTGCTGCGACACCAGCCCAGAGATGCCCTAAGGTGACTCCAGCCCCAGCTGCTATCCTGACAACAATTCCTAAAGACCCCGAGCAAGAACCGACCAGCTGAGCCAGTCAATCTCAGAACCACAAGAGACTAATAAACCATTGTGTTAAGCCCCTAAGGTTTGGGGTGACTTGTTACACAGCAATAATCAGAATAGTCTCTGACCATTTTTTTTCCTACTGACACATACCCTGATTGACATCCCTTTGTGGCCTACATGAGGTTGTTTGAAATTCCTAGCTGTTTAGGAGTAATTCCACTTGCCCACTTTTACAGAAGGGCTTTTTTTTTTCCTATTTAAAAAAAAAAAATTTCTCTTCTTGAAGGAATTTTTTTAAAGGCCTCTTATTCCCAAATTCCTCCAGCTACCATCCCATTTCTCTGCTCCCCTTTGTAGAAGTCCTTGACAGAGCATGTGTACTTTTTCACTTTCCTTCTTTCCATCTCCCTTGAACCTATTCCATTGGGCTACCCCTGAGATTATTCCACCAAACTGCTCTCAAAGAAGTCAGCAATGGCTTCCGTGGTGCCAAAACCAATGACCTACCCCAGGGGCATTCAGCCCCATGTTCTCTGCATTTTCCTCTTAGCCTACTGGTCACTCCTTCTCAGTCCAGCTCTTAAGTTTGGGATACCCCAGGTCCTGGTCTCTGAGGCTCATTTTCATCACCTCTTTTAAGTCCTTTTTCAAATGTTTCCTTCTCAGCGAGGCCTTCCTTGGCCACTCTATCAAAAACACATGTCCTATCCCAGCACTTCCATTCTCTTCTCGGCTTTACTTTTCCCCATGTACTTCTCGCCTTCTGACATACCATATAATTTCCTTCTTTAGTTCACTGATATTTCCACTATCATCACCACACCATCCCAACCAGACTGCAAACTATATAAGGGCAGGGATTTCTGTCCGTCTTGTTCACTGCTGTCTCCCTGCAGTACTTGGCACATAATAGGTACTGAATGAGTTGAATTAATGAATGTCAGAATCAATGGACTGTGAGTGACATGGTTATAGGAACAACCTTGAATCCGGTCCTCACTAGCCCACATGGCCCTATGTAGTCTGGCTCTGCTTGTCTCCTCATCCTCCCTTCTAAACTGTAAGATTCTCAGATGTTCCAAACATCCTCCTGCCTCAGGGCCTTTGCACTAGCTGCTCCCTCTATTGAATGCATTCCCAGACAACTCCTACTTATCTTCAAGTCTTGGCTAAAAAGTTAAGCCTTTGAGAAACCTTTCCCTGATTCCCCAGCATGTTAGATACTCCTATTATACACTCCCACAGCACCATACCCTTACTTTGTAGCAATTATCATAATTATAACTATATTTAATATAATTATTTAATGTCCCCTCCATTTCAGCAGGATCCATGTCTATCTTACGGACTTATATATCCCCACTCATATATCACTGGCCAACTTGGCACTTTATTACTAGTAACAAATTATTACACACTTTATAAGCAATCAAAGTACAATGATACAGACCATGGCTTAAAGATAAATCCCTTAAGGCAAAATTTTAACTATAAGCATATTTTATTTTGAGAGCATGTTTGGCTTTTTTGTTAACAATAAAAATTATGAGAAGACTGTAATGGTGGCAATGAAGGAGCCAAGGAATAAAATGGATTAACTGAGGGAAGCGGCTGTGGCTCAATCAGTAGGGCTCCCGTTTACCATATGGGAGGCCCCGGGTTCGGTTCCTGGGGCCTCCTGGTGAGGGCAAGCCCGCCCGCGTGGCGTGGTTGGCTGACCCAGTGAGCACAGGCAGCAAGGGGGAGATAAATGAATAAATAAATAAAATCTTATAAAATAAATAAATAAATAAATAAAATGGATTAACTGAGGTCAAGGATTAACCAAGGTCATCTTTGTTTTTGCTTTTTTAAAAATTCCTTGTAAGCATTTATTTTAATATTTATTCTGCACAGCATATACTGTATTATATTGCTGAGTCTTTTTGTGTCTGATATCCTCAAATATATTTAAATTCCTCAAAGGGATTCAAATTCTGGGATCCACAGATGAGTTTTAGAGTGTCTGAGGGACCTTTGAAATTGTATGCAAAGGCCAGGAACCCTCTCTAGGAACAAGGTCCACAGCTTTTATACGATCCTCAAAGAGGGGGGTTCTTAGCCATTTTTTTTCCATGGATCCCTTTGCCAGTCAGGTGAAAAGCATGGACCCCTTACTAAGTCCACACTATACTGTGCATTATCACACCCGCACCAACATGTTCCCACAAGAATAATGGTTTTTTTTTTTTTAATTTCAATTCAAGCTCACGGACCCCTTGTTAAGAACCCCTGCTAAAAGGGATCAATTTAAGACCCACTGTCTTATATTTTTCTATTTAATTTTAAATCTCCTAGAGATAACCTGATTGTGTTTGGTCTACCTTTTAAAAAGAAAAAATAAATTTATGTTACCGATTTCCTTTCCTGCTTCAGTTCTTGGACGTAGCGTGCTAACTCCACAGTGATCTGTGAGGTCATGTTCTCCGAGATGACTTCATGCTGCCCAGCGTAATCATTCATCTCGTTTAGGGTGGAAAGGAAAGCCTTACAAGATGTGTACCTGCAGAATGGAACACACACCACTCCTTTTCAACAAGGCCACATCCACTCTAATGTGCTTTACTCTGAGAAATAGTAATTACAATCAGGTTAATTTGCAAAGACTTCCCATAGGATCCTGACAATTCATTATACACAGTAGTCTCATTAAAATGGGTCAGAATTAACTACAGCTGAAGCACTTTTCATTTTGTGACACTGAATTGCTCTACAGAATGCAAGTCTTGGTTTTGTCAATATTTAGTCCAAATATAATCCAAAATATGTATGCACATTATATTTACAAATATAATGGATATTTAGATCTAAATTAGAGACAAATATTTTTGAGCTGTCCACATTAAGATGGCATAATTGCTGACTGAAATTGACATATTTCTTGGCTGAATGAGTGGTATGATAGGGACTCCTGATATTTACACACCAAATCAAGACTCTAGAATGTATAATCCATACCTTTGTATTTTCTAAAATTTCCTAGTTACTTTAATTGAAACAATCTAGAATAGGCTATTAAGTCAGTATAAGAAAAGCTACTTGAGTATGTTTTTATTGTTCTCTCTTTCAATTAAACTAACACAAATATGAGTGGGGAATGTGACTTAATTAATCTGATAAGTATATATTTCTCCTTCCCCTTCATAATCCTCCCACATGGAAGAAGTCTGTATGACCACATAAGTATCAATGATGAACATACTTGTATTCTTCTTCCTCCTTCGAGTTCTTTTTAGGTTGGTATTTCTTCGAAAGATTTCTAAAATAAAAATGCAGACATATCATCTTATTTAAATAGATCATTGAACCTGTGGAATAAACAATCTTTGATGATTACCCTTCCCCCCCCCCAGAAGATCGTGAAGACGAAGCAGCAGCTGTAGTTGGGTACAGTGATCCTTAGGCTGAAAAGCCCCTCCGTGGGCTCCAAGGTCTTGGAAAAGCTTGTGGCAGTTTATGATTATACAAAAGACAAAGATGGTGGGCTGTCCTCCCAGGAAGGAGCCAGTATTTATGCAATTGAGAAGAAGGATGATGTTGGTATGAGGAGTGATGAATGGAGTGACTGGGCTCTTTCCTGGGAATTATGCCGAGTCTATCAAGCATTATTCTGAGTAAAGCTCAGCAGGGCTGTGCTTCCCTCACAGGAATGGTCAGGTCTTCCCAGGTTGTCGGTGGCCCTGGAGATTCCCGTCCCGTGAAATGAATGAAGGATACAAATGATAAAAAAACTACCTGCGTTTTCTTGGTTTATCCCCCAGCTTTAAAACAAAAACAAACAAAAAAGCAAGCTGAGTATGAACAAATGAATCTAACATATGTACTATGCTGAGCTGTCTAGATTAAAATGAAGTGAATGTTTCTGAGTATGTAAAAATAAAACAACCTATGTAGCTAAAATAAATCAGATTGATTGATTCAGAAATAGATAGATAGATAGATAGATAGATAGATAGATAGATAGATAGATAGATTATCATTGAGAAACCAGGATAAAAGTTTACAAGCATTTAGCCACAAAATGTCTACAATTGAAATCCATTTATTTCCTTCTCTCTTTCAACATGAGTGATGAAGGGTCTGTCATTAAGGACTTGCATAGCTTTGAATCTTTTGCCAACCTGACTTTATTTAATTGGAGAATAGATACCATGTGTAAAGAAGCAATGGTTTTCATTTGTAGCTCTGAGCTTAGGGAAATTTTCTTAGCAGGTCACCAGTCTCTAGTGGTCACCCTCAGTCTGGCATCACTGTTCCAAATCCAAGGAAAATATGGACTGTGTTCAAATGTTTAAATTAAAAATCAAACATGAAAAAGAAAGAATTAATAATAATAATAAAAAAAATCACACATGCTAGGGCATGTTTTCAAGGCAAGGCTGCTCCCCCAAAGAGTTAATGGGAACTACCTGTGAATAAGTCTTATTAAAGGAAATAGACACAACATTTTTGGGATATTCATGCTAAGATGCTTCAGGAAAAATTTTTTTTTTTTTTTTTAAAGATTTTATTTATTTATTAATTCATCCCCCCCTTCCTGCTTGTGCTCGCTGGGTCAGCCAACCACGCCGTGCGGGCGGGCCTGCCCTCACCAGGAGGCCCCGGGAACCGAACCCGGGGCCTCCCATATGGCAAACGGGAGCCCTACTGATTGAGCCACAGCCGCCTCCCGCTTCAGGAAAATTTAACCTGTCCATCAGGTTCGCACAGAACAACTCAGACTAGCCAAGGCCACCCCAGCCTGCCTTCATAATTCTTTCTCCAGGTCAAGAATCCAAATACTTTTGCCTACACTTGGTACGCTTAAACTTACACAAAAACTAAGAAGTGACCATGAAAAAGAAAACCCATTAACTTTGGTTCTACTGGGTGATTTTCTTGAGGCTTTGCTTTAGGCTACTGCAGATGAGCCACAGTAGGCATCTTCATCTGTTAGCACCTCAGTAGTCCCTTCCTTATTCATTCCTATTTATAGCATCTACCTTTATTATTTCACGCTTTACTTTTATTTCTTCCACTTCTCAAAAATCTACAAATTTTCCCAGAAAAATATATGATAAGAAATTTACAATTTTAGTCATAGAACATTTTACATATGAAGTGAAATGTGATCTCCTATCTAACAAATGTTACTGGATGACCTGGGAGGCAGTAGAGTTTAGTAAAAAAGACATTGCTCTGGGAATCAAGAGACCATGTGCCTGGATACCATGACCTTGAACAAATCAACGAACATGACTATGCTTCCATTTCCTCATCTGCAAGCTGGAGGGAGTTGGGCAAAATTACCTCCATTACGTCTTCTACTCTGGAAATTCCAAGAGAAAGTATAGCCAATATATCAGTGGCTGTAATTACTTTAAAAAATGAAGACATGACAAATGAATATACAAAAATTTAAAAATTATAATTAGACCAACTAATGAAAGAATATACTTACTTTAAGGTTGCTGTCATGTGAATATACAGTTCAACAAATATATAAACTGGTGTGTTTTCTCTATTGGTACTATGGGTACATAGTAAAATTTATCTAATAAATCTAGATCCAAAAATGTGAAGGAAAAAAAACAGCACAATATTTCCTTAAAGGATGTGTCTTAGAGAAAAATAATGCAAAAGAGAAGAATATTTCATTTTGAAAACACAGCACAGTCCTTTGAGCTGGTTCATTACAACAATTCCTTAAAGGTAAATTGAGTAAAAACACCACCATCAGGAATGAAAGGGGAGCAGATGGAAAGCAGATGTCTCTATAATCAGTGAATTCTTTCCCAAATATGTTTAGAGTAGCATAAATGGGGAATTAGAGTATGGGAAAAGCCTAGTGGCTGCATGTGAAATATTTTTAGTGTATACCTGTAAATATTAACTATTTCTTCAGTTAACTATAACTTAAGAATTGAAAATAGCACTTCTAAAGCTCACACTATTATATAAAAATTTTTTTAAAAAAAACTGTTATTTTAAAGGTTCATTTAAATTCACATTTTCTTTTTTAGCTTCTAGTCCTCAGAAGCCAAAAAAATTATAATTAAAATTTTACATTTAATGGAAGAATACATAGCTTGAATTAATTCAGACAAATCTAGGACTTATAGTCCCCTTTTATCAATCAAATCCTAAACAGGATTAAAGACCTGTTGTCGGTGATATTCTGTAAAGACCTTCAAATTCCGATGAACGAGTATCACTTTGGTGATGTTAGTATATATGGCATATGTAGTACCTAAAGGCACTAATGAAAAATTCACTGTCTAAATTCCAGCAGAAAACTAAAAGCATAAGAGGTCTACAAGTGAATTTGAGGTCTAAGGGTATTTCTCTCAGGGACTACTAAAAAAAAAAAAATCACCTTTCCATTTCCATTCTCTGGGGACAGGCTTTCTGGCTCTATTTGTATTAGGTTATTTAAAAAACAAGCAAACAAATAGCCCCCCCCCACAAATCTTTAAATTTAGGGGGTCTTTCTGAGAAATTTTAAGTGTTTTGCATGCTTGCCTTGCTCTTCAGATAGCCTGACTAAAAGGTAAAAGAAAAATATACATCCTTTAAAAAGAATGCTGGATTTAGACGTGGTTGTTCCTAAGAATCCCAGGGAGAGTTTTAAAATGAGATACTTGGGCCCCATTCCAGACCTTCTGAAACAGAAGGCCCAGGGTTGTGCCAAGGAGTTTTTTATTTTTTTAATCTTTCTTTTATTTTTTAAATGCTCACTACTATATTTCCACATAAAGATGGTAGCATAAAATTGATTCAGAGTATTGTGCTTTCCCAAAATAAAGAGGTGAAAAATAAAAGCCAGAAAATTTCTTGTTTCAGGAAAAATTTTAACAGCAGAAAACATACAAATGAAGAAAGGAGTAGAACTTTAGGATATAAACCAGGATTTCTACTTTCCAAAGCTCCAAAGCTGAATGCCTGGGGGGAATCCCTCCAAATCTAGGGATTCCATAGGAATGAGATATACTTTTGACCCAATGGAGAAGCGCTAACAAAGCTTCATCAGAGAGAACGGAGCTCAGAGTCTCAAATAAAGACATGTATAAAACCCTCACCCCTACCCCATAACCACCAGTCCTCAGCTTTCAGCAAAATGGGCAGAACATACATTACCCCGTCTCAAATGAAGTACAGAGGGAAAGACCAACAGGTACCAGAAAAGAAAGGAAGCTTGGTGAGGGACATCCACCTACACTCCATCAGAGCAATTAGGAACACACATGTTGCTTAAGTTAATAATAAAAGCATGCCAGGCATCAGCCTAAGAACTTTTCATGCTTTCCCTCATTCAGTCCCCACAACAACCCTATGAGGTGGGAAAAAAAGCACAGAGAATAATTTACCCCAAATCATATAGCTAGTAAAAGTGGTAAAACCAAGGTGCCATCCCAGACACTTGGATTCTAAGGTCTGAACTCTTAACCACTTCACTGAACTGCCCATATTAAAAATAAGGGCGGTGAGGGGAGCCGGTGTAGCTCAGTGGTTGAGCACCAGCTTCCCATATACAAGGTCCCTGGTTCAATCACTGGGCATGGTACCTACCAAAAACAAAACAAAACAAAAAAAAAGGTGAAAAGAAATGATACAGTAATACTGAAGAAAAGAGGGGGCGGATGTGGCTCAAATGGTTGGGCGTCCGTCTGCCATATGGAGGGACCTGGGTTTGATCCCGGGACCTCCCGGTAAAATTAAAAAAAAAAAAAAAAAAAAAAATACTGAAGAAAAGAAAGAAAATGACAGAGAAAACCTAAGTCTGGAAGAAAACATCCAAGGAAATGAAGCAAAATCAAATTCCTCCAAAATATTTTGTACTACACATAAACTTAATAAAATAACATGAGGGGGCAGATGTGGCTCAAATGGTTGGGCGTCCGCCTGCCATATGGAGGGAGACCTGGGTTCGATCCCCGGGACCTCCCGGTAAAATGAAAAAAATATAAATATAGAAGGCGCATGGGCTGCCAGGTTCTGTGTGCCGGTGAGCCGCCAGGCCCTGGGAGCCATGCAGCAAGATGACGACGTAACTGGAGAGAGATGCAGGGGAGAGACAAGACGAGATGCTCTGAAAGTGCCGAAGCCAGGAACCGGGGTGCTACAGGTGGCAGAACACCTCTCTCCTACATCGGAGGTCTCCACAATCAAATCCTGGTGAAGACTGGAGGGGGAGGATGAGAAGAGGTGGCAGGAAACAGACACAGAGAGTTGCCCAGCGAATGGACACAAAACAGCAAATGGGGAAGGGGGGGTTTAAAATGGATAAAGTAAATAAATCAATCTTTAAAAAAATAAAATAAAATAAAATAACATGAAGCCAATAAAGCAAGAATACCAAGACTACAGGATAAAACAGAATGAGATGAAAAGGGAGACTGCAAAGCTAAAGAAATGAACTAAAGACTAAAATATACAATTAAAGAACTAATAAATGCTGCTGTACCTGACAGGCTCTTCCTTTGGGGTCACCAGGGACTCTTAAGACCGCTGTCTCGACCCTCACTGACTATGCTGTCCCGAGTGGTACTTTCTGCCGCGGCCAGAGCGGCCCCGTCTCTGAAGAGCGCAGCCGTCCTAAGTCCAGGAGTATTACAGGCAACAAGAATCTTTCAAACTGGGCAGCCAAGATTTGCCCCTCTACCACCTCTTCCTGAATATGGAGGGAAAGTTCGCCATGGGCTGATCCCTGAGGAATTCTTCCAGTTCCTGTATCCTAAAACTGGTGTCACAGGACCCTACATGCTTGGAACTGGGCTTATCTTGTATTTTCTATCCAAAGAAACTTATGTGATTTCTCCAGAGACCATCTCTACCATAGCAACAGTAGGGTTGTTAATCTATGTAATTAAAAAATATGGTGCCTCTATTGGACAATTTGCTGATAAACTCAATGAGCAAAAAATTGCCCAATTAGAAGAGGTGAAGCAGACTTCCATCAAAAATATCCAAGATGCAATTGACTTCGAGAAATCACAGCAGGCACTGGTGCAGAAGCGCCATTACTATTTCGATGTCCAGAGGAATAACATTGCTGTGGCCCTGGAGTTTACTTACCGGGAATGGCTGCATAGAGTATACAAGGAGGTAAAGAATCGCCTGGACTACCAGATCTCTGTGCAGAATATGATGCGTCGAAAGGAACAAGAGCACATGATAAACTGGGTGGAGAAGCACGTGGTGCAAAGCATCTCTGCACAGCAGGAAAAGGAGACAATTGCCAAGTGCATTGCAGATCTAAAGCTGCTTGCAAAGAAGGCTCAAGCACAGCCAGCTCTGTAAATGTATTTCTATCCCAATAAAACAATCTATTGGGCCAGTGGGAAAAAAAAAAAGAACTAATAAATAAATTAGACTGTATGTCAAATTATTATGGGAGCAAAGTTTTGAGATAATCATCCTGTATAAAACAACTAACATAATAATAAAAAGATGACATAAAAAAACAAGATGATGTAACTAATAACTAGTACCTCTGAAGTACATAAAAGCATCAATAGAATAGAAAAACATATTCAGGATAATTGAAGAAAGTTCCCCTGAAATAAAGGTAGAATTGAATCTGCATATGAAAGGGCAGACCATGTTCTAGGAAAAAATTGATAATGATCAACACCAAGGCATAGCTGGCTTAAATTGTTAAAATGCTAAATTGAACAAAAAATTCTTCACATATTTAGTCACCTACAAAGAAAAAAATTCTAGCTGGCTTCAGATTCTCCACATCAATAGTCTATGACAAAAAAACAACTCAGTAACATCTACAAAGTTTAGAAAGAAGAAAGTACAACCAGAGGACAACCAAAGCAAGCTGCTGTTCAAGTATAATAGCATTCTCAAATGAGAAGGAATTTAAGGCCTATACTACAAGGCCTTATTAGGAAAAAATAAAAATCTGTTCTTGATACTAAGAAACAAGTAGAGAAACTGTGCTAGACGGAATGATGTTGAGCATAAACCTATATTTAGATAGAGAATTAAGATGAATTAACTGTGGGACTCATGTTACAGAACAATGTAACTCAATTAGAATAGGAAGCAGAACATGTAAATATTATTTTACTTATCTTTCATAGCAGTAAGCCAATTCATCCTGTTTAAAATTGTAGCATGGAATTAAACAAACAAACAAAAAGACCCACTAATGGTATCCTACGATTTTCGTTTTTAGCTAAATCTTACAGGAATTTTTAGAAAATAATATCTCTTATAATAAAGAAATATTTAAAGTTCAGCAAACCCTTCAGTTTTGATTTAATATCCTTTTTTGTTATAAAATTCAAGTAAATTTAAATTTAACACATTTTAACAAAAATTGCATGCACAATATATTTTACACAATGATTTCTGCCTTGTTAACCTTTATATACGATGAACCCCAATAGAAAAATTAACTAGGACATGAATAGTTCATTAAAAAGTAAGTTAAAATTGGCTCTAATGTATAAAGATGCTCAACCTCATTCATACTAAAAGAAATGCAAATTAACTCACAGATTTACCTATTTTTACATACCAAATTGGCAAAGATCAAAAATTTGAAAACACGAAGCACTAGTGAGAGTTGGGCAAGCAGGCATGTCCACACACTGCTGGTGGGGATAGCAATTGGCGCAACGTCCACGTCTGTGGAGGGTAGCACCTACCGGAACTAGAAGCACTACTTTTAGGAATTTAGCCTCTAGATATGCTTTGCCCTTGTGTATTATTCAAGGTTATTTATTACAACTTTATTCATAACTGTAAACAATTGGAAACAATCTAAATTGCTCATCAATTTAATGCAATATTGTGAAGTTGTAAAAATGAAAATGATATTATATTGTGTGGGGCAAGCAACCTCCAGGGTACAGAAAAGCCAAACCAGTGTGTATACTGTACCGCTGGAGAGGTGAGGAAGAAAAACAAACTTATCTGCCTGTATATGCAAAAAATCTTTCTGGAAGGATACACAAGAGCCTGGTAACATAGGTTGTCCTCTGGAAGGGAAATAGGAGGAGGGAAACTTTTCACTGTAAACCATTTCTCACCTTTGGAAATTTTAATCACATGGATTAGTTATCCAATCATAAAGAATTTAGATCTTTCTACCTTTTTTTTTTATTTTTAGGAGGTGCCGGAGATCGAACCTGGGACCTCATACATGGGAAGCAGGTGCTCAGCCACTGAGCTACACCTGCTCCCTGGATCTTTTTTGATTATTCCATATAGGTTATATATAACATTTAAAATTATATTAGGAATTTGAACCCACCCTGCCTTGAATAGATAGTAACCTATAGCAGAGGATGGCAAACTTTTTCAGTAAAAGGAGAGAGAATAAATATTTTAGACTTGTTTTTTTTTTTTTTTTACAGGGAGGTCCCAGGGATCGAACCCGGGTCCCTCCATATGGGAGACGGACGCCCAACCATTTGAGCCACATCCGACCCCCCTTAGACTTGTGAGCTCCCCCTTCTCTGTCAAAATACTCAACTGCCTTTGTCTCACAAAAGCAGCCATAGGCAATATGTAAATGAATAGGCATGACCTTATTTAACTTTATTTACAATGAAACTTTATTTATAAAATCAGGCAGGGGCGGATGTGGCTCAAATGGTTGGGCGTCCATTTCCCATATGGAGGGACCTGGGTTCGATGCCCAGGACCTCCCTGTAAAATAAAGAAAAATATAGAAGGCACACAGGCCGCCAGGCCCTGTGTGTGGGTGTGCCAGGCTCCACCGAGCCACGCAGCAGGATGTTGACATAACAGGAGAGTGACACAAGGGGAGAGCCAAGACAAATGTGCCGAAGAACCAGGAACTGGGGTGGCGCAGTGGCAGAATGCCTCTCTCCCACATTGGAGGTTCTTAGGGTCGAATCCCGGTGAAGACAGGAGGAGAAGGATGAGAACAGAGGGCAGGAAATGGACACAGAGAGTTGCCCAGCGAATGGACACAAAAACAGCAAAAATGGGCAGGGAAGGGGGGGTTAAAAATGGATAAAAATAAAACAAATAAATAAATCTTAAAAAAAAAAAAAAAAAATCAGGCAGTGGGTGGACTTGGCCAAAGGCCATAGTTGCCAACCTCTGACCTAAAGAAATCAAAACACTATTTATCATATTCTATGTCTAAAACAAATTAGCATGTTCCCCCTGTAAAGTAGAAAAAAATAAAAATTATTTAATGATACAAGTCTCCCCCAAAAGGTCATGTTGATTTTTCGACACTATACTGAAATTTCAAGTAAGTATTTGTTGAATATGGTCCAGCCACAATGGCTTTTCCATTCCTCAGGACCTTTGCACTTGCTGACTTCTCTACCTGGAAAACCTCTTCCCAGATCTCCACATGCCTTGGCTTCTTCTGGTCCTTTAGTTCTCAGGGAAGGAGTTTTCTCTGACCAGCCCAGCCAAGTAATCACTCCATTCCACCCTCATCATTCTCTAAGGCATCATTGATTTTACTTGTTTGGAGTAATAAGGGCTATCTCAAAATTATTTGTTTATTTGTTTATTTGTATGTGGTCTCTTTTCCACAATGAGAAGGTGAGTTTCCCAGGCTCAGGCACTTCCTGTTTCTTTTTTTCTTGATTATTAGAGCATTCCCAGTGACTGGAACTCTGTTGGCACATTGTTTGTTGTTAAAGCCTCATCAGCAGTTACAGGCCTGTGCAAACATGTAGTACCCCTTGAAACAATGCTGACCAAATATATTAGTCCTGTACCTTGTTAATTCACTCTCTCTCCAAATATTTATTGAGCTCTGACTATGTGCCAGGTACTGTTCAATGCTATTGGGATACATTAGTGAACAAAACTCAAATAACCCTGCCCTTGAGGAGTTTACATTCTAGCAGAGACAGAATATAAGAAATATATAGGGAAGCGGCTGTGGCTCAATCAGTAGGGCTCCCGTTTACCATATGGGAGGCCCCGGGTTCGGTTCCCGGGGCCTCCTGGTGAAGGCAAGCCCGCCCGCACGGCGTGGTTAGCTGACCCAGCGAGCACAAGCAGCAAGGGGGGGATAAATGAATAAATAAATAAAATCTTTAAAAAAAAAAAAAGAAAAAAAGAAATATATATATAATGTTAAATCAGGGTAAGAGTAACTGTGGGCAAGGCAGGCCTCATTGAGCAGGTGACATTTGAGCAAGGTCTTGGAGGTGAGGGAGCGAGCCATGCAGATCCTGGGGTAAGAGCATATAGGTAATATCTATATGGAACGGCCTGTGCAATGGCCCTGGGGTGGGAGCAGTATGCCTGATATGTATAAGAAACAGCAAATAGGCCTGTATTGTTGGAGCAAAGAGAAGGAAGAGAAGGCTTTGCAGGACATTTACTGACAAGATTTGGGCTTTTACGCTGAGTGAAATGGGGAGCCGTTAGACCACAGAACAAAGGAGTACTGTGATCTGGCTGCTCTGTGGAAAAATGACAGTAGGGGCAAAGGTAGAATAAAGGAAACCAGTTAGAAGACTCTTGTAATGATGTAGGCAAGAGATGATGGGGACTTGGACCACAGTGGCAGCAGTGGAGGCGATGAGAAGTGATGACTTCTGGGTGTATCTTGAAGGTAGAGCTGCCAGGACTTCCTGATGGCTTGAATGGGGGAGTGTGAGAGAAAGAGGGGAGCCAAAGATGACTCTAGGGTTTCCGACCTAAGCAAGGAAGGATGCAGCTGCCTTCAAGTGAGTAGGGGTAGGCTGGGCTGTGGCAATTCAAATTTTGAGTAGGGGACATTAGGAATTCAGTTTCAGACATGTTACATGTCAGTTGTTTTTTAGATATCCAAGTGGAGTTTTTTTGTTGTTGTTGTTTTTTTAAAGATTTATTTATTTACTTTATCCATTTTAAACCCCCCCCTTCCCCATTTGCTGTTTTGTGTCCATTCGCTGGGCAATTCTCTGTGTCTGTTTCCTGCCATCTCTTCTCATCCTCCTCCTCCAGTCTTCACCAGGATTCGATCCCGGAGACCTCTGATGTAGGAGAGAGGTGTTCTGCCGCCTGCACCACCTCGGTTCCTGGTTTCCGGCGCTTTCGGAGCATCTCGTCTTGTCTCTCCCCTGAGTCTCTCTCCTGTTATGTCGTCATCTTGCTGCATGGCTCCTGGGGCCTGGCGGCTCACCGGCACACAGAGCCTGGCAGCCCATGCACCTTATATATATATATATATTTTTTATTTTACCGGGAGGTCCTGGGGATCGAACCTAGGTCCCTCCATATGGCAGACAGACACCCAACCATTTGAGCCACATCCGCCCCCTAAGTGGAGATTTTAAGTAAGTATTTTTGGAGTTCAGGAGAAAGGTCTGACTTGGAAATACCTATCTGTGAGTCATTGATATGCAGATCATACTTAAAACCATGAGACAGATGAGATCACCAAGAGACTATAGACTGAGAAGAGAAAATGACTGAGAACTGAGCGCTGGGGCAAATCAACATTGAGAGGCAAAGCGTGAGGAGGAACCTGCAAAGGAGACTGAGAAGGAGCTTGCAATGAGGTAGGAAGGAAACCAGGAGAACTGTGATATTTCAGAAGCTGAGTAAAGAAGATATTTCAAGGAGGAGAGACTACAATAAATAATAATACCCTGTTTTATTGTGCTTTGCTTTACTGCACTTCACAGATACTGCGTTTTTTACAAATTTTAAAGTTTGTGGCAACCTAGTCTATTGAACTAGTCTATTGGCACCATTCTTCCAAAAACGTGTCTCACTTCATGTCTCTGTGATACATTTTAATTAAAGTATGTACATTGTTTTTTAGACATAATGCTATTGCACACTTAATAGACTACAGTATAGTGTAAACATAACTTCTATATATACTGGGAAACCAAAAAAAAAAAAAAATGTGACTCACTTTATTGAGATATTCGCTTTATTGTGGTGGTATAGAACAGAACCTACAGTATCTCTGAGGTATGCCTGTATCAAAGAGACAGATGGGTCAAGTACGATGAGGACTGAGGGCAGGCTGTTGGGTTGAACAACATGAAGGTCATCGATGACCTTTAGAAGAGCAGATCTGGTGGAGTGGTGCAAGTGAGTGGAGGTGAGTTTAAGATAATGAGACGAGATGACCTTGACAAAAGCAGTTCTGCTGGAGAGGCACAGGTGAGCAGGGTGAGCATGAGACAATGAGAGGAGAGGAATTAGAGGCAGCAAGTAAGGACACTTTTAAGAGGTTTTGCTGCAAAGGGAAGCAAATAAATGATGGGAGCCGGTGGGGAAAGTGGCTCAAGGGAAATTTTGTTTTTGTTTTTGTGTTTTGTGTTTAATGATAGGAGAAGTAACAGAATGTTTGTGTGCTTATAGGAATAATCCAATGGAGAGTGAAGAACTGTTGATGTAGGAGAGATGGAAGAACTTACAGAGCAAAGTTCTTGAGTAGGTGAGAGAGGGTGAGATCCAGTGTTACAAGAGGAGGTGGGTACAGATGCTGGCAGCGTGGTGTGTGAGAGCGAGGACATTCTCTTCTGATTGCTTCAGTTCTCTCAGCAAAGTAGAAAGCAAGGTCTTCAGCAAAGGATGAGGATAGGAAGAAAGGTGTTGGGGTTTGATGACAGAGGAGAAGCCATGTAGTCATTTAGCAGAGTGGGAAAGTGAATCAACAAAGGATATACAATGTGATTACTTAGCAGCATTAACAGCCCAGCTGAGGTGTATAAAAGATTAGCAAACTTGTACAAATGAAGACATTTGTTTGATTACTCACAGCTTTTTTGATCAACTTCTCCCAACAAATACAAATGTAGACTTCTCAAGGAATGTAATGAAAGAAATGTTAAATATTTAAATCTCAGGAAAAGTACTTCCCAAGAAATTACCATCATATTGGTAAATATTGGTACTATATTGTAAGTTGTAATAAAACATGATTTACAACAGGGTAAAATGGTCAATGGAGACATTAAATTTTATCCTATACTAGAATTTGGACTCTTTTCTAATAGCCTCCCATTTTGTTACCTAAATCTTCAGTTCTCTAACATGGGTAGTGAGAAAGAGCAAGAAGCAAAGTACATTCCAGAGGGAGAACTAAGAAAGCATTTTCCCTTCGGAACACAAAACTAATGCAGAAGCTTGTTAATTACTAATTTAATGAGATCTAATAACAAACCTCTGAAGCAAAACTAAGTAATGGACTAAGGCACCAGAAAAGAGTAGTTATACTAATAGAGAAGGAAGGAAGGCAAAAACAACAAAAATAAATCTATAATGTGGAACCAGTAAAAATATTTCATATAATTTAGACTAAAGTTATTACGCAACCTGTTTCCACATGAAAGACAACATTTTATACACTAACACTGCAATATTTAAATAACCAACATGAAGCCTAAAAGTACTAATAAAGCTGAAATGCATACAGGACACTAGAAATTGATCTTGGGAGGTGGATGTGGCTCAAATGGTTGGGCGTCCGTCTGCCATATGGAGGGACGTGGGTTCGATCCCCAGGACCTCCCAGTAAAAAAAAAAAAAAAAAAAAAAAAAAAAAGAAATT